>MU756168.1:137125-185496 GCA_026770625.1 Nicotiana glauca | reverse complement strand
AACACAAATTAGGAAGATATTCATAATTCTAGCTCATTTGAGCATTTTATCAAATACTAGATGAGTGTCTTGATTTGAAATCCTTTTTACGAGATTTCCTTCATTCCCTAACCCAATCTTTACTTATTTATGGTTAATAATCTACCCATAAACCTAAGTTGTACAAGCACGTATACAAAATACTAATACACCCAAGAATCATACTTTAATAATCCATCTCACAGTCTCTACAATACCCACACAACCTAGGTTAGACAACTATGTCTTTCAATCATTACCCCATGAGTTCAAATATGTATATCATACATGAATCATCACTACATATTAGTTAGAGATGGTAGATATACCTCTTGTAGTAGGAATCTTGAGAATCCAATTTGTAGTGTTCTTGAATGAATTTAGGGATTTTAATGAAATCTAACGATTTTCAAGATTAATCCTTGTTAATATAAGTGTTTAGGAGTAGTAATCAACTCAAAATACTCCAAAAATCTTACCTTGGATCATAGGAATGAAGTTTGGGATGAAATCCCCTTGAGAGAGAGAGCCCTTACCCCAAAAATGACTTGGAAACTCTCTAGACCTGGTCTTGGTGTATTTAAAGGCTTGCTACTAGTGCGGTCGCACACCTGGGTGCGCATCTGGGCTCACTAGTTTGCCCAGTGTTCTATCGTTGGGCGCGCACATGTAGCGCGGGCGCGCATCTGGGCGCGCTAGTGACACATGCCTAGTAAAATGGTCATAACTTTTTGTATACAACTCCAAATGACAAACGGTTTGTTGCGTTGGAAACTAAACTCAAACGGATTTAATTTGATATGTTTTTCCTCACACAAATTATTTTATAACTAGAGATATGATCGTTCAAAGTGAGGTATTGTGCACACTCATTTACAAATTTCATCTAATATGCAATTTTCCAACTTGGCTTAGACTTAGGCCTCTCCTTAGACCCCAAATCACTTACAATAAGACTTATACACTTATTAACATATCCAATTGATATCCATAATATCATAAATCCTTATTTACATAAGAAATAAAATAATTTAGCCTACCTTTGCACGACGAAATCTTAAATTACTAGAAAAAATTTCCAGGGCCTTACAGCCGGTCGCGCTCCTCGACTTTCGGGGCGTGACAGGCGGAACTCATCCCTTTTATCGACTACTCGACCCTTGGCCTCTTATACTCGGCCTTCTAGAAATTTTAGCCACTGCCTGACACCTCCCACATGTCTTTCCTCATCCTTTGCTGCTCAGTTGTTGCCTTAAATAAAATCTATCTTCATGGAACTTGAACCTACAGTTGCTGCTAAATTTACGCCTTTTGGAAGATCATATTTCTCATACCATCGACATTAGAAACACTAATTCAACCCTGAACTACCGCATCCTGCGATATCTGACTGCCGCATTTTTTATACTATTTCCCAATAGCTTGCCCCAACGGCGAATTTTAGAACGTCATAACACTGGTGATCTTACTATATTCATCAAGGACAATGACACCTCATCATATATGAGAATTCCTCCACGCTTGGAAATACCAAACCTCGTTACTCCATCATTGCAAATCTGCACAGTCTTAGCCTAATTGCCTTTCCCCAACCCGAAGTAAAGTACTGAATCTCTAAATCACGCACTGAGTAAACTTCTCTTCAAGTCATTCACTGCCCTAACACGTGAGCAAACATCCTACCATCATATCACTACTGTGGAACAATCATTCATAAGCATCATAGAACTTGTGCCTAGCCTCAGAGCCCTTAAAAGTTCCGCTACTGGGCTGAAACAATAAAATATCCTTCTACAAAGCGACGATAATAATTCGATCAGCTATACTAGGAGAAACATCCTGCATCATATCTATAGTACCATTACAGTACTTCAATTCTCAATTTATAACAAGTGGTTTGTGTCGCTTAAGATTGAGTAGGAATGAATTAAAGCATACGCCTCCAATGATCGAATCGCATGATAAGGAATCAAGAATGAAAGTACTCCTAACAGTCCTGCAGGCTCCCGAGGATAAGTACTGATGTCTCCGTATCGATCTGCGAGACTCTACTAGACTTGGTCATGACTCGTGAGAACCTAGGAACCTAGTACTCTGATACCATGTTGTCACGACTCAAAATATACTAAGAGTTATGGTGGCGCCGGACACCACTGTCAGGCGAGCCAACCAATAATACTTAATTAAATTCTCATTTTAAATATTTCCGAAACCACTTCTTTTATACATTTAAACAATACGTGATAAATTCTACTGTATAAATGATGAAACATTTGAAAACTTTAAATTTCTGAATAAACCCATAAACATCTCTGAAACCCGGTGTCACAAGTGCATGAGCTATTTCTAAGAAACAATACAATACACATCCTTCTGGAATACAAATGGACAGAAGAATATACAATACACTGGAAGGGACTATACTAGCTGCGGGCCGCCTTTAGAAATACAACTCACCTAGTCCCAGTATCGTCCATGCTGCTGCGCCTTGTAGGCTGCTAGGGGTACATATGCATGTGCAACAAAAATGTACAGAAGTGTAGTATGAGTACGAAAACAACGTGTACTCAATGAGTATCCCTTCTAATCTCAAAGAAGTAGAGACGAGAGGTCGACTTCGACACTTACTAAGGGTCTAATAATGTGATGTCAATAAAATATTTAATCGCAGATTTCTATAAACATGAGTTTAATCCAATAGAAGGAAACAAGTAAACCATTATTTTATTTTATAGGAAATTTCCAAAATTCCTTTTCATTATTTATCCAAATATTCTCAAGCCATGAAGAGGCAATAACAACTTGAATATGTGCAAGGCAACAATACAAGCATGTTCAAATCATGCCGAGGCGTACAAGCCGCTCCAACAGAAAATAAACTATGCACTGCCAAGGGTCGAACGACGCGAACCATAGATGCTTATATTACCCCGCTCGTGAATCATACATGCGACGCGGTCAAATATAAATAAACACAACAATGAGTCAATCAAGAATTCATTAGGGAGCAATTATCCCTAGAAAATTATGACAACCCAAAGGGTCATCACCTATTTTTCTCATCTGTTCCGTGCTTCCGAGGCCTTGAAAACCTAATTTTCTATTACCTCGATTTGCGTGTGCAGTCTGAGCGCGTAGTCGGAAAGCTTTTATGTTAAAATATATGAATTCTGTGAAAAATTTGAGAAATTATGATATTAATATTGATATAGTTGACTTTGGTCAACATTTTTAGTAAACGGACCCGGACCCGAGATTGGACTGTCCCAGAAGGTCCGTAAAAAAATATGGGACTCAGGCATGTGCCCGAAGTCAAAATCTGAGGTCCAGAACCCCGGTAAAAGAATTTTTCTGTTAATTGTTTTCTGAAATTATTAAGGAAAAATCAAAATGAAAATGAGTTAGAAAATATAGGTATCGGGCTCGTATTTTGGTTCTGACGCCCGAACTCTATGCGTTCGCATAGTACACCTGATCAACCTTCTTCGCGAACGCAATAAGGCTCCGCGTTCGCATATAGTCTTTTTCCTCCGGCGATTTTAAGTCATAAAAACAAACCCACTTCGGGATTTTACACTTTTCTCTCACGAACCCTTCTCTCAAACCCTCCATTAACGAGTCCCAAGCTTCCTCTCCTCCATAAATCTTTGGGTAAGTTTTCTTAATATCGTTTCCTCGTTATTTCATCAACATAAATCAAATTCTTAGGCCTAAACATGAGAAAATAGGTAGAAAATTAGAGAATGGGGTAGAGTTAGGGTTTTCAAAGAAATAGTGATTTGGACCTCGTTTTGGGGTCGGATTTAAGAACAAATTATATATATCGTGGGAGTATGGGTGAATTTATTTTGATTCGAATCTCGGGTTTTGACCAAGCGGGCCTGGGGTCGGTTTTGCAAATTTTGGGCAGAATGTTAGAAATATTATATTTAGACATTTGGATTGGATTGTTGAGTATTATTGATGATATTAAATCAATTTTGTATAGATACAATTAAATTAGAGCTAAATTCGAAAGGAAAGGCATTGCTTGAGGATTGAGTTGGCCGTTGACCTTCTAGGTAAGTGTTTGATCTAACTCTAGCTTGAGGGAATAGGATTAGAGAATAATAAATTGCTATTTGCTAAATGATTGAGTGCGGTGTATAGGCGTGGTGATGAGTGTCTATACACCGTAGTCTAGCATGACCGTGAGTTTTTATTTGTACATGTCTTGAGATAAATTTGGAAATTCACTTAAGTTGAAGTATAATTTACTACGACTGTGCAGAGTTGAGAATTAAATTGTGAAATACTAATATTGAAAGAAATTGTGATACAACCCTTGCCGGGATGGTTAAAATTACTGAGTATTACCCTTGCCGGGATGGTTAAAATTACTGAGTATTACCCTTGCCGGGTTGTGAAAGTTATTGTTATTGTTCCCTTGCCGGGACCCAGTTGTTATTGTTATTACTCCTTTGTCGGGATAATACTTGTTATTTATTTATTCTTCTTGACCGTTTGGTTGTGACTGTTGTTTGGGTGAGGAAGAGTGACATTGCACGAAGGGTCATTCCGTGCTATTTCTGATTATAATTGCACGAAGGGTCATTCCGTGCAATGTTGTGACTTATTATGCACGAAGGTACATTCCGTGCTCTGATTTGATTATATTTGTACGAAGGGTCATTCCGTGCCATGAAATGAGAGTTATGAGAGGAAAAGCACGAAGGGTGATGCCGTGCATTTTTATATGATTGTTTGGGTGAGAATAAGAGTAAAAGCACGAAAGTCGATGTCGTGCAACTATTGAATTTCTTATTCTGTGATAATTATTGTTGTGCCCTATTTATTAATTACACTGATAAACTGTATATTCAATTGTACTCCCCACAGCATGTTCCCTCCCTCTTATTTGTTTAGCTTCAGTATTTCTGTTGTTTTGGTGTATATATGTATATAGCATTGTACAGGTTGATTAGGTAGTCCTGTCTAGCCTCGTCACTACTTCGTCAGGGTTAGGCCAGGCACTTACTAGCACATGCGGTCGATTGTGTTGATGCTACAATGTGTGCATTTTTTTTGTGCACAGATCCAAGAGCATATTTCGGACAGCGGCAGTTGGATATTTATTCCAGGAGTTATCATCAGCCCGGGGACTCTTCGAGGTAGCCTAGCTGGCATTCGCAGGCCGAAGTCCCTTTCCTTTATTTCAGTTTGTTTTCATTGTTCCGACATAGACTTATATATTTTTATTCATTCAGATTGGTTGTAGTATTCTATAGTAGTCCGTGAGCTAGTGACACCAGGTTTTGGGGTAGTGATGTGTTTTGAAATTCCGCATTCTTATATTATCTTATTAAACTTAAAAGTCTTCCGCATTTATTAATTGTTGACAGTATATTTTATTGGTGATGTTGATAGAGAATGTATAATGTTTGGCTGGCCTAGCTCCGTTAGTAGGCGCCATCACGATGCCCGATGGTGGGATAAATCTGGGTCGTGACAAGTTGGTATCAGAGCTCTAGGTTACATAGGTCTCGCTGCTCACGGACAAACTTGGTAGAGTCTGAGGGATCGGTACGGAGACGTTTGTATTTATCCCCCAGAGGCTACGGAGTTAGGAAATGTTTCACTTTTGTTCTTTCTTGTCGTGCGAATCTATTTCTCAAATACTGATTGTCCTTCTACTCTGTTATTTTGCAAATGGCGAGAACACGTGCGTCTTCTTCTACCGCACAGCAGCCCGAGCCTCCAGTAGCAGCTCCTGCGAGGGGCAGAGCTCAGCCCCAGGCAGCAGTTCCAGAGGTGGATTCTCATATTGATGATGGTGGGGAGGCTCCAGCCCCAGTAGCTCTAGTGGGCCCAGCTCAGGTCCCAGGAGGGGGTATGTTCACCCCGAATCTTCAGGATACTCTAGTTCGGATAGCAGGCTTTACGGACAGTGTCGCTAGGGCAGGTTTGCTGCCAGTAGCACCAGCCACTTCTCAGGCTGGAGGAGGGGTTCAGACTCCTGCTACGCGTACCCTGGAGCAGGTAGCTCCCCAGACTCAGGCACCAGCGGTTTAGCCCGTAGTGGCAGCTCAGACAGGCACTACAGCTCAGGCCGGAGATAGAGCGGTCATGTCTTGTGATGCTTTGTGGAGACTTGATCGGTTCTCCAAGCTTTTTACCGCCACCTTCAGAGGTTCTTCCTCGGAGGATCCCCAGGATTTTCTATTCAGTTGTCATGAAATTCTCAGGACTATAGGTATAGTGGAGACCAACAGGGTCGATTTTTGCACCTTCAGGCTTGCAGGATCCGGCAAGACTTGGTGGAGAGATTTATGTCTATCTAGACCAGCAGGGTCCCCAGCTTTTACATGGGATTAGTTTGCAGAGTTATTCCTAGAGAAGTTTCTCCCCGTCACTCAGCGGGAGGCACTTCATAGGCAGTTTGAGCGCCTCCAGCAGGGCTCTATGACCATTACTCAGTACGAGACTAGATTTGTGGATTTGGCACGCCATGCAGTTGTGATACTCCCTTCAGAGCAGGAGAGGGTCCGGAGGTTCATTGATGGATTGATTCAGCCAATCCGTCTTCAGATGGCCGTGGGAGTTGGTAGTGACATTTCCTTTCAAGAGGCGGCTAACGCGGCCCGCTGAGTTGAGATGGCCCTTACTCGGGGAGGTGGTCATGCGTTGGACAAGAGGACTCGTCATTTTGGTAGATTCAGTGGTACCTCATCTGTAGGTAGGGATTCCTATGGTAGGGATCAGGCACCGAGGCCCTTTCAGTCTGTGCTCCAGGTTTCTCATGGTACTTCAGGCAGTGGTGGTTCTCAGCAGCATTACTCAGATTAGCAGCCTATCAGTGCATCCCCACTTCAGAGCTTCATGGAGGACATTTTGGTCGACAGGGTCAGCAGTCGCAGCATGCGAGATCTTGTTATGCTTGTGGTGACTCCGGTCATATTGTCAGGTTTTGCCCTCGAACATCGGGTAGCTCCCAACAGCAGGGTCCTTGCCCCATGATACAGGTAGCAGGTGATCCACAGCCCGCCTAGCCAGCCAGGGGTGGAGGTAGGGATCATAGAGGTGGAGGTAGGGATCATAGAGGTGGAGGAAAGGCAAGGTCAAGTTCGAAGAGATTTTTGCAGCACAGAGTATTACAAGAACTAGAGGAGTCTATTCTCTTGAACACCTACTGAGTCTAGCGAGCAGGCCTCCAACCGGCCACCCATCATTGAGATGGGTCCAAACGATCTTTGGAGGAAAATACAGGCCAAGGAGTATTCGATGATTGACCAGCTAAAAAAACACCAGCACAGATATCAATCCTCTCACTGCTGCAGAATTCCAAGACTCACAAAACTGCTCTATTGAAAGTGCTGAGTGATGCCTACGTACCAAGTAACATCATTGGTGGGAAAATGGCTAATATGGTGGAACAAGAATTAGAAAACCATAAAATAAGCTTCTATGAGGACGAGCTGCCACTTGAAGGGTTGGGTCACAACAAAGCCCAGCACATCACCGTGCAATGCGAAGACTATTTCATCACCAGGATCCTGATCGACGGGGGTTCTAGCCTTAAAATTTGTCCTTTGGTAACACTAAAGAAGTTGGGCAAAGGGCTGCATGAGATAAAAGAATAAGCAATCAATGTGAAAGCTTTTGATAGGTCTCATAGAGCTACCATCAGTGAGATTAGTCTGTGTCTACAACTGGGACCAACCTGGTTTGAGGTTGATTTTCAAGTAATAGATGTGCCAGCGTCCTACAACTTGCTGCTAGGACGACCTTGGATTCATGCTGCTGGGGCTGTAGATTCAAAATGACATCAGGCAGTAAAGTTCAAATGGAATCATCGGGAAGTGATCATTCATAGGGATGGTAGCAACCCTATATATAGTCGTCAGACCATTCCAGCAATCAAATGGAGAAGAAAGCTAGGTGGAGAGACCTACAACCACATCGAGCGGATCAATGCCGTTAACAAAGACAAATGGTAGGATAACAAAATCAAGAGCATACTAAATTGGAGTGGGTACGAGCTTGATAAAGGGATTTGCAAGAACCTCCAAGGAATCGCTAAACCCATAAAGCTCAAGAAACATGGCATCACTTTCGATTTGGGGTACGAATACACCTGGGAAGAGTTCAACAACTGGTCGCCACCATGGCGCAGTCCTTACTACCAACTAGAGTAGCCAATACAGCATTTGGAGCAGACTTTCCAATAGGCTAACGTTATTTATGGATTAGATGAAGAAGAGGCACTTGCAGCGGTAAAGAACTTGTTCCTAGAGGACAATAACATGGAATGTTGTGTTATTCTCGAAGAGGAGGGGGAGGAAGGCCCGTCTATACAGGCTGTGAGCAGAGGGACACGCCTTAAAAACTGGACCATCAAGACAACCAGAGCCCGACAAATCTCGAGGTAGCACGACTAAAACAAGCATCATTCATTGTTTTTATTTACCAAATGATTTTTCTTTTTGCATTTTAAATTCCCGCAATAAGATCTTTGAAATTAAAAATATTTATTCAACTTATCAAAGCATTTCTGATTTTTCTTATGAATTGATTGCTATCGTTTTCTCTCATGACTTTACCAATACAACATTACTATTACCTATCTTGATGAACCAATGACTGTGACATGCAATGAAACAACGCAATAAATGGATATTGATTCAGAAGAAGATGAGATACCCAAGGAAATTATCAAAAAAGTTGATAATTTTGAAAATAGACCTAAGTCTAACATGGACGAGACCGAAATCGTCAACCTGGGAGATACAGAAAACGTCAATGAAAGGCAAACCAACATTTGCATGTCACCATCAGACAAGAAAGAAGTCCATAGCCTACAGGCCTCAAGTGAATGGAGCTGTGGAAGCTGCCAACAAGTATCAAGAAGATATTGAGGAAATGATAGAGAAGCATAAACAGCGGCACAAACAGTCTTCGTTTGCTCTATAAGGGTATCGCACCACAGTTCGCACATCGATTGTGGCAATCCCCTATATGCTGGTTTATGGTACAGAGGCGGTCAATCCCGCTGAAGTAGAAATTCCTTCCCTAAGAATCATACAGGAAGCTGAGCTCGACGAAGTAGAATAGGTAAAAAGTCGTTATGAGCAACTAGCTCTTATAGACGGAAAGAGAATGAAAGCAATTTTCCATGGTCAACTCTATCAAAACAGAATGTCCAAAGCCTTTAACAAAGAGTCAAGGCAAGACAATTCACATCGGGACAACTGGTGTTAAAGAAAAAATTTCTGCATCAGCATGAAGCAAAGGGAAGTTTTCTCCCAACTGGCAGGGCCCATTTTGGTTCACCGGGTTTTGACAGGAGGAGCCCTCATATTTGCAGAAATGGACGGAGAAGTCTGGCCAAAGCCGATCAATTCAGATGTATTCAACCGTTACTATGTGTAATCTTTACGCTTTCCTTATATAATGTAAATTGAACTACGCCTGACCTGATTCCCGTTTAATAGGGGATACGTAGGCAGCCCTATGGGTTCGGTCACAATTCAATAAAATTTTCATTCGCCCCCTCCCGAAATTGGAAACTGGGGCAGAATTTTAAGGAGGACACTCAAAATTTCGAAGTAATTTTAGCTGATCACCGCACGAGCAGCAGTCAGAAACGTTAACCAATCAAACTCGGGTAGAATTTTGAGGAGGACCCTCAAAATTTTGTAGCAGGAGAGGTTGCAATGTCCTGAATTGTGTCACAGTTGGCAGTTCATCTAAAAACTATTTTAATTTATATTATACATTTATGTCATACCTTTACAAAATCATGCATGTCTATTATTGAAACTGCTTTGTTTAGCAACGCAATCCCAATGATACCGACGGTATCACCAGATCAAAGCAGAACGAGTCAAGCAAAGCCAGAGGGGATACTAACTAACCTTCCACTTTACAAACTCAAGATTTGTCTGTGGATGCAGGCACTAGGATTACGAAATCATTAAACTTACTGTACACTCACGAAACAAACATTGTTCAAGAACACGATTCTCCGAACCATTGCACTTACCAATTTTTGCTAATAGCACACACCCGTAATGTTCCGTATGTCACTACACTCCCAGTAATCACCACGTCGCAATCTGCTATCAGCTAAGAAAACTCTACTATCATTTGATATTTTATTTCTTGCATAAGGCTACCATTCTGCCTTCCGAGGTTGAACTCTACCTCTCTCTGCATCGGCACTGCATAAGGCGACCATTCTGCCTTCCAACTTGTATAAGGCTACCACTCTGCATTCCTAGGTTAAGCTTTACCTCTACCTGCATATGCATTGCATAAGGCTACCATTCGGCCTTCAAACTTGCATAAGGCTACCATTCTGCGTTCCGAGGTTATGCTCTACCTCTATCTGCATCTGCATTGCATAAGGCTACCATTCTGCCTTCCAACTTTCATAAGGCTACCATTTTGCCATCTGAGGTTAAACTCTACCTTTATCTGCATCTGCATTGCATAAGGCTACTATTCTGCCTTCCGAGACTAAACGTTGTCTCCATCCACATTGCACGATTGAAAGATCACCACATTGCATGGCTGAAAGATTGCCACATTTTACGGCTGAAAGATTGCCGGATTGCACGGCTGAAAGATCGCCACATTGCACGGCGGAAAGATCACCACATTGCACGGCTGAAAGATCACCACAATGCAGGCTGAAAGATCGCCACATTACACGGCTGAAAGATTGCCATATTGCACGTCTGAAAGATTGCCACATTACACGGCTGAAAGAATGCCATATTGCACGACTAAAAGATCGCCACATTGCACGGTTGAAAGATCACCACATGCTACTGCATCCTTCATTGGCTGAAATATCGCCAACTCAGCCAAAGGCATCATCGTTCGAAGGCACCATCTTCATAGCCCGAGAACACCATGTCATGGCCTGAGGATTTCTTTCAATCATTTTGCATATCTTTATTCAAAGGTGTCATGGTTCGGAGGCACCATCCTCATAGCCCGAGAGCATCATTTCATGGCCTGCGAATCATTTATTATACGCTTCATGGCCCAGGACATCATGGTCTAAAGACGTTATCCTAACCATTTAAAGAGAGCATTCATGGTCCAACGGGAATTTGCATCATGTCTAACTTTACGCACGATATATGCTTGTATTACTTATTTCGAGGTAAATCGGCAAGCAACTGCTTGTATTACATATTTGTAGGTAAATCGGCAAGCTACAGCCTTCCTGGCAGGAGCATTTCCGCTCCAGTGCCCGTAGCCACATCAAACCTAACCATTCCCATAAGACGTCCACTCACCCAGCCCGAGATATTGCGTCCGTTCTTGGAAAGTACACGTTGGCATAATTCGCCGATGGATCTTGAACTATATACGGCCTGATTCCTATAAAACCGTGGATATGTAGGCAACTTAGAAGCTAGGGTGTGGCTTAAACCTTCCCAAATCGTTTCGCTCGGTCAAAATTGGCCATCATATCTTTGCCCGAAAACTCTTTCTTCCTTCCCGGGTAGAGAGGGGCAACTGTTTTGATACCCAATTTTCCCCTATATATTTTTAGTATGCAAAATAACTTCAAAATGGCATATAGATGCATATGTAAGCATATTCAACCATTCAATTATTTTTCTCCAATTTTTAAAGATTTTTAAATCAATTTATTCCTGTTTTTACCCATAAAATCCCAATAATTAAATTCAAAATTATTATTTTTGACGATTCACTTATTTTATCATCATATTTATGATAAAATATAACTAAGTTATTTTTTTATATTTTTAAAAATTTATTTAGTGTTTCTAAGCTAAATTGCATATAATTACAATATTAGCCTCTTTTAAGATTTAATTGTATTTATATTCATAAAATCAGTTCCTACGTTTTTAAAGTTTTAATTTATATTATAAATTGTTTTAGTGCTTTTAATTTATTTACAGAAATTAATTCATTATTTTTTATAAATTAAATAGAAAAAATAGCTATTTAAAATCTAACCCAATTGCATTTCAATTTTAGCCTAATTGTAACCCCAAATTAAACCCAATTTCAACATTAACCCGACCCCTACCAAATTAAATGACCCAACTTGGATTCACCACCTACCCTTTTTAATCCAGGCCATTGATCATTCAGATCAACGACCAACATTCGTCCTTACCATTTTTAATCCTAAAAGACCTCTAAACCTAAATCATTTCCCACCACCCTCCACCTCTGATTCCCTTTCCCTCTCAATTCTCTCTTACACCTCACCTGAACCGTAGCCGTCGCGCTCTAATCCCACGATAATCCACCTAAATACCTATCTAATCCAAGGGCCCTTGTGGTAATCTGAGAGTGCATCAACCTCATATGGCTCCTGAGTGTTTGTTTCTACGGTCTCATAGCCATACCTTGAAGGAGTCTGGTCTAGTCTTTTCTAGACTGTTGTTCATGCCTTTCAAGGCTGATCCTTATTTTTTCCGGTTAAATTGTTAACTTTCGAAGTCTTTCTCAGTTTTCTGGGTTCTCTGAAACCCTATTCTCTAAGACCTTTCAAATTCTTCCAGATATATCTTAGATCTGTTCTTGCTATGAACGTTTTAAGTGTTTCTCGAAGGTTCTTTGATTTTTCTCTCAAAATGACTCTTCATTTTTCAAAGATTAGGGTTCTTCTTAAAGTTTTTCACAAGAATTCTTCTCTGATTTTTAGTGTTGTTTCATGATTTTATTATGCTCAAACAACTTACTTATGCTTTCCTTCTATTTGAATCAGCATGTTAAAAACCCTAGCTCTTTTGATCTTATCCGAATTCTGAAACAATCCTTGCTTGTTTGAATGTATACTTGTTCGGTTAAGTTATTTCTTTGTTTGACCTATCCGATTTGAGTTCTTAAACACGACTACTATTGAAGCCCTCATTTCTTAGAAGTGTTGCCACATTTGTTACTGTGAGACTTGTCACACCTCATATATCTTACTACACCCCGGGGAAGGGGTATAATAAAGGGAGTTTTTCCAATTAAAGAACAATCTAAACGGGATTTATTATTAGAAGATTTTTGCCACTTGGGAGATTTATGTTGTCCCAAGTCACCGGTTGAATCCCGAATTGAGGAAAAGATTGACTCTGTTTTACAGTATGCGAACCAGAAATCCGAGTAAGGAATTCTGTTAACCCGGGAGAAGGTGTTAGGCATTCCCAAGTTCCGTAGTTCTAGCACTGTCGCTCAACTGTTATATTTGGTTTAATTATCTAATTTTAAACAATTATGAACCTATGTGCAAATTTTAACTTTAACTATTTCTAGTTATTTTTAGAAATATTGCAACGCTGTTAAAACATGTCTTTAATCACATCACATAAATGCACCCGCAGTCTTCGACATATTTTAACATTGTTGAAATTTGGATTTGGGTTACATAAATGTGCACCCAATTTTAGGAAGGTAGATTATTAAAATACGAGCCTAGAGCAACTACGCATTTGCACTTTGCGAGGGCCATGAAATTTGTCAAATGGCACTCCTCGAGTTCTAAGGATAAACAAGATTAATAAAATGAGAGCCATGCATTTGTGATGTAGGAGGCATGTCTTCCTTGCTTGCTTTCACGAATTATAATCTTGTCTTTCAAACTTAATCTCAAATTTTGGACTATACTTATTGCTGAAGACCAAACTACTACATTCAAACCAAATTAATCGAGCCATTGGATAAAAGATGGCATGAATGTTGATGGTTGCAGGCAACAAGATATGTATGAGGCAGTGAATATTTGGAGACATGGAAGACTTGTCGATGTGGAAATCATTGATTTAAATTGCTTCCTCAATTAAAAAAAAAAGTAGTGAAGATAACTTCTATACATTTAAAAACCTCAAACAGGTAACAGAAGAAACAATTTCAAACTATAAACCTACCAACGAATTGGGATTTAAATGCAACTGCTGCTATATTTTTCTATGATTTCAGTTCCTTTCTCCTTTTCAAAAAATTGGGATACATTAGTAGGAGAATTGGGATTTAAATGCAACTGTCGATTAACAGTTGCATCAAGCTTTCTACTAGGAATTTCACTGCTACAACTTCCATGGATGAAGCAAAAAAAATCGTTGAGCAGAATATAATGGTTACTAAAATGGGAGCTGCCTTTTTTTCTTAGAGTTAAGAGTCCAGGAATAGATAGAACCACAAATAAGAATAGATGAGTCTTAACAGAACTAAAAACAAACAGTGTAAATTTGATTTAAACTATGTCTCAAGTATCGAATCAGACTAAAACAACATGCCCCCTACACATCTATACACAAAACACAGTATTACATTATCACTTGATTCAAAATTCAGTAGGCCTACACAAATCATGCAACAGTAAAGCTCAGCAATATCAACAGAATACTTATAGCAGACTTCTCATTTGCGAACTAAGGGAAATCAGTAAAGACAGCTCCAAATTGAATCAACTATTCAATTTCAGACTTGACACACAAACACTAGAACATTGATAACAGGATTCTAAAGGATCTAGGCTAAAATTTAGAGGAAATGAATTTTAAGGAGTCCACACTTCCATCTAGCTTATGCGATTTGAAAAAAGACCAAACGATCCCTTGATTCACTGGAAATCCATTTTAAAACCCAAAGAACTTCATGGAAGGAAACTGGTGAACAAAATTAGACACCAAACTAATGCAACCAAATAAGGGAATACACAAACTGAAATAGACGATTCACATTTCAACGAAACACATGAACACCGTGTTCAGAATGGACTAACAAAATTGATGTCTCAGTATTTCAAACTCGCATTCACAGCTTCTAGAAGTTATGAATATTGATTATAATCAACCGATAAGTTTTGATCACAGCTTCAGAACTTAAATCACATGAGTTCCACTATTGACGCAACTTTTGAAAAGAAACAAAGATGTTGTCTAGTCTAGATTCAAATAATATTCTACTACAAGTAAACTAAAAGAATGCTAACAGCAGGTAATCAAGCAACAACTCGTGTTCTTCCTGACAATCTCATAGGAGCAGATGTTTTGCGGAGAAGGAAACAAACGATGTGCAATTTGCGTCCTAGAAAACACATGATCGATTTACATACTCACACTATAGCGGTCAAAATCAAACAGACTTATGAGCCAACCTTCCAGTTCCAGCAGGAGAGAGTAGTTTCATAATGACAGACTAATCAAACTATAACAGCTATTTGAAATCAACGAAATCTGGACTCAAATGAAGGCTCGACATCACAATAACAGTTCAACCATAGAAAATGACCGCTCAAAATCAACTTCTACTAACTGAAAATACTCAAACACATACCACCATTGAGAATAGATTTAGTCAACAATATATTCGATCATAACACAAAAACAGACTATTCAAGACTTAAACTTATAGTTCAAAATACCTGAAACAAGACAGAATCGCAAGAATAAAAGAGAGGAAGATTGAACTTGAAGCTGCAAATATCTTTTATAAAAAATATAGACTTGACAATATACTTCTCGACTCCAAATCCTAGCGAGGTTCAGCAACAAATCAGCAAGATGACAGTAGAAAACCCAACTTGAACTTCAATTTTTATCTCATTAGAACTCAAATTCGGATTCACGAAATAAGAAAAAGTTGTATATATGTTTCTCTTAAACTTTGAAAGAACTCTTTGTAGACGTGTGATTTTTGACCCTCCCTAAGATTTTTCATATTTTTAGCGTAAAATATTTAGTTTAGGCCTAATATAGCTATCTCAGCTAATTTTGGCTCTTTCACTTCATTTTTATTACAAAAATAAAAAAATACAAAAAAAAAGATATATAAATTTTAATTTATGTATTTCTCATAAACTTGAAAAATACAAAAATAGCACATTATTTTTAATCTTTATATAATTTCGAAAATTACAAAAAAATAGTTTTATTAATGTTTTGTAGCCATTTTAATCTTTTAAAAATACAAAAATAGTACTTTATATAAAACGAAAATTACAAAAAAATAGTTTTATTAATGTTTTGTAGCCATTTTAATCTTTTAAAAATACAAAAATAGTACTTTATATAAAACGAAAATTACAAAAAAATATAATTTTGTTTTAATTGTTAGTCTCATTTTAATAGTTATTTTTCTTATGTATGATTAATTATATAACCTCGTGTTTTTATTCTCGGTTCGGGGCAAAGAATAATATTCGGGTTCAAACAACCCATTTTTAGGCCTAATTTTCGGACCTAGCCCATAACAATCCGAGCCCACCACAAGCGGGGACAAAGACGGAACACAATAAGATGCGAGGCTCACATTTTGAGACATAGGCACGTGAGCCCCCACCTAGATTTTAAAATACACGGACATAGAAGGGGAGGAGATACACGGATGGTTACACTTTTGGGGAGGGACTGAATACATTTTTGGAGAGACACATTTTGGGACTTAGGATCTAAGACCTCTCATCATCTTCTTCTTCTTCATGAAGAAGACTACCAAAACCCTACAAAGATAACCACCCAAACAGCCCTCCCGTCGATGGACCTCCTCACCATTGCAATCTCTGAACTGTTACGTCCAAACGACCTCCAGTCCACGATCATACTGCCTGAAACCAACAGACTTCGCTGCCCGTCGCTGACCGCCCAACAACCAGCCTACCTTCGACCCTTCACATCGACCACCAGCAGCGACATCCCCATCGTCCCTCAGCTCCATCGTCGTCCCTCGCCACCAGCAGACCACCACCACCAACTCCATCGACCAACCAGTCTCTTCGTCCTCGCTGTTGCTACCTGCAGTCCACATCTCCTCCACGACCACATGAAGCTACTGCTTCTCCCTCACGTCATCACCCACGTCGACCAGTCCCCGTCGTCCAATCCAACCCCAACTCACTGTTTTATGTCCAAACAGTCCTCACAAACAAGTACGGAAACGAGGGTAGGCGAGAGGTTCGTTCGAGTTCCGTTCGAGGTCGTAGTCGCATCTCTTCTTTACTGGTTTTTCGGTCCAGTTTGGTTTTCTCTCTTGCTTCAAACAGGTGCATACATATTCCTAAACTTGTAGTACTTGTTTAAAAGGAATGAAAATTTGAATCCAAATTTTTTTGGTTTAATTTCAGGCTTCCGTATTTGGTTAACCTATTTTGCTCTAGATCGTTGGATTTAATATTTCATTTCACTGCTCATGGCTCCTTATTAGTATTTGGTTATTTTTTTGGTTTTTTTTTTCTCTGTTTGTTTTTTTCTTTCATTCAATCTATATTGGGATGACTTTAATGGCTGAAATTAATTTGTAGATGTTCCATACTTAGAACTTTGATGACAAGAATCGGATTAACATAAATAGGTAATTTGATCGGCCTCCTTGCTGTTTTGAACGTGGGGTCGAACATTCAAGATAAAAAACTGAATTTATCATGTTAATTGTTTACTTTGCTTGCTCGAACCGCTAGGGGCATGCTTAGGCCGGCAACACTTGGGTACTGTTCCCGTGACGTAGTTATGATGCTTAATTTTTAAAATTCAGGGGTGCATTTCATGTAACCCGATTATAATGACTCTAGATAATTTTAGTGAATAAATTAGGATTTATCTTCTTTTTTAGAGACAGACAAAGTAGAGAATCGTAGTTGCTTTTAGGTTTGCCATTTAAATAATAAATGAGACGAGCCTCGCCAAATAAAACGCACAAATCGCGGGGCCCTCAATAAATGTGTATATTAAAATACTTAGACTTCGGGAAGGGTCGTTTAACGAATTTCACGGTCTTCCCAAAATAATAACGCGTTAGTATCTTTAGGCACGTATTTAATAAATTTACCTTCTTAAACTCGGGTGCACATTTATGTGACCCAAATCCAAATCTCAACGAAGTTGAAATGTGTCGATAATCACGGGTATATTGATTGTGATGTGGTTCGAGATACATTTTCATGACGTTGCAATTCTTTTAAAATAATGAATGAGACGAGCCTCGACAAACAAAAAATAAATAAGCTGCGGGGCCCTCTATTTGTGTTTATAAAATTACTTAGATTTCGGGATGGGCCGTTTAGCAAAATTTCACGGCCTTACCCAAAATAATAATATGCTAGTCGCTTTAGGCGCGCCTTTAATAATTTACTTTCTTAAACATGGGTGCACATTTATGTGACCCAAATCCAAATCTCAACGAAGTCGAAATGTGTCGAGAACTATGGGTACATTGATGTGACGCGGTTCGCGATACGTTTTCACAACGTTGCGATTCTTTGTTAAAATAATAATAATATTATTAAAAGAGGTTAAAGGTTAAAATTTGCACATAAGTTAAAGCATGTTATAAATCAGATAAATAAGCCAAATATGATAGTTAAGCAACCGTGCTAGAACCACGGAACTCGGGAATGCCTAACACCTTCTCCCTGGTTAACAGAATTCCTTATCCGGTTTTCTGGTTCGCGGACTGTTAAATAGAGTCAAACCTTTCCTCGATTCGGGATTCAACTGGTGACTTGGGACACCATAAATCTCCCAAGTGGCGACTCTGAATCTCTTAATAAACGAATCCCGTTTCGATTGTCCTTTAATTGGAAAAACTCCCTTTTCTACGCCCCTTCTGGGGTGCAGTAGCGTAAAAAGGAGGTGTGATAGCTCTGGCGACTCTGCTGGGGACTTCTCTTTGAACCACTGGTTCAGGGTTAGAAATTCGAGCTTGTGATAAATTATTGTATTTTGGCTTTATTATCTGATATTTTCGTATGATCTATGCTTAATGTGCAAAATGATGCTTTTTACCGCTTTGATATTATTTGAACTGTACATATAAACTGTGCTGAAACCTTCTCTCCTTACCTCCGGGGATGTGCTTAGTGGTTGAGACTCCCTTTTCTGTTAGTGTCATACCTTGAAATAAGAAAAGGGCTCGGACAAGTTACAAAGCCAGACAATCTCGCGGGTCCCCAATACGTAGCACCCTCCTCGACTCGAGTTGTCCGCTCGAGTACACTGTCTAGAACACATACCCACGTTTTTAACCTAGAATAACTTGACTTCATGCCGGATCCCTAGTAGGAACACTTATTTACATCATATTGCATTTGACTTAGGGGACTCAACATAGGGGTTGGGTCCGTATAAGACAGTTAACCTGAAATAAAAAAGACCATCTTGATGCATTCATATGTGTTACATGTTGCATTTATTCAAGTGTAAAAAGGTCATTTGGAGAACCAATGATAGTTAAGGATAAATGGCACGCCTGGTCATGCTGATCACGCTAAATAAGAAGGCTGCACGATTTTTTAGATAAGCATGATATTATTTTAATCAAAGGCATGTGGAACAATTGTGGAATCCAAGAAGTCTTGGAATTTCCCCATGTCCCCTATGCTTCATTTTTGGGAAAAGCACATGGGGAACATTTGTGGAATCAAAGAAGTTTTTGAATTCCCCCATGTCCCCCATGCTTCATTTTTAGGAAAAGCATATGGGGAACATTTGTGGAATCCAAGAACTCTTGGAATTCCTCCATGTCCCCCATGCTTCATTTTTGGGAAAAGCACATTGGGAACATTTGTGGAATCCAAGAAGTCTTGGAATTCCCTATGTCCCCCATGCCACATTTTGAAAATAAAAAAAGAAGCATGAAATTTCAAAAAGATTTTGTACTTTATCATCATTTTTCATAAATCAGAAAATCAAAAAAAAAAAGAGAAAAAGAAAATTCAAAAAGATTTTTTATGTTTCATCCATTTTCAAGAAAAAACAAAAAATATATGTTTCTCTAAATTACTTGTTCTCACCCGTATCCAATCGGCAGAACTACGCTTGTTTGATTCTCACCGGATGTGAGATACGTAGGCAATCCTCATCGGGTCCAACCTCCCCTTTTGCAAATATAGCAAAAAAATGTCAAATTTAATTTTTGTCATAAATAATTCGGGTAATGCCACTTTTGTCAAATATAGCCGAATGTTTCCGAAAGGGACGCCGAAAGGCTGACTTTGCATAAACGGCCACCTTTGGTCATGTTTTAGATTTTTGGTCGATTGACCCACATATCCTTAAAATCTTCATCCCCGAGATGCTGAAAGTCCGTGTTTGCAATATCGAATTTTTATTTTTAATTTGAAAAAAAATTCAAAAATGTCAAAATTTTAATCTTTGTCATAAATAAGTCGGATGATGCCACTTTTGTCAAATATAGCCATATGTTCCCGAAAGGGACGCCGGAAGGTTGACTTTGCATAAACGGCCACCTTTGGTCATTTTTTAGATTTTGGCCGGTTGACCCACACAGCCTTAAAATCTTCGTCCCCGAGGCGCTGAAAGGCCGTGTTTGCAATACCGGGTCCTTTATTTTAATTCAAAAAAAAGAATCATCAATAAATCAGGTGATGTTGTTCTTGTCAAAAATAGCCGAATGTTCCCGAAAGGGACGCCGGAAGGCTGCCCTTGCTTTAACAGCCACCTTTAATCATTGTTTTAGGATTTTGTTCGGTTAGCTAATGCAGCCTTAAAATCTTCGTCCCCGAGGTGCTGAAAGGTCGTGCTTGCAAAACTAGGTCTTTTATTTTTTAATAAAACAAACAAGAAAAAGAGTCTGTGGGCATGTGAATGCCATTTGGATTTTGGTCAAAGTAAGCCGAGCCAGCTTCGGCGGTGTCTTAACCGTTCTTGCCGAGATAGCCTAAGAGTATCTTTCAGTTGTGGAAAGGCTATTTTCGTAAAAGAACGGAAAATTTTGTAAAATAATCCTTCCCGGCCTCAAAATTCATGTGAAATTGGGAAGGGGCCACGCTTGCAAAAACAACCATTTGGTTAAAATTGGCAGATAGGGAAGGAATTTGTCAGTTTGTCTTTAAGTTTGTATTTCTTAGAGTGGGTGGGTTATTCGAATTTCGGATCTGTATTTCGTCAAAGCATAAGCCTGTTAGTTTGGTCGGCTTTTAAACTTTTGTTCTAAATCAAAGTTTGTTTTTATTATGAAAAAACTGGAAAAAAATATTTTATGTTGTTTGTCTTTTATCTGCCCAAACTACGCACGGTCTGATTCATGCGGAATGATGATACGTAGGCAATCTCCATAAGATTCGACCACAACAAAAAAAAATGACAAATGAAAAAATGATGGAAAAAAATCGAAAAAAATAAAAAGAAAAAACAAAAGTGAAAAGTTTTGATAATAATAAGGGCTGAATGAGTCTACAAAAAAATGTGTTGTTAATAATAAGGACCGACTGAGTCCATTCTAACATGTTTTATTTTGAATTATAGTGAAAGTTGAGGTGGTTGGTTGTGATTCCCAAAATAACTCTTCCCTACAACGCAAAGGCAAAGGACAATGGCAGAGAACCTCAGAACTGAGTGGGTTGATACCGGTGCCCAAAAGCAGTTGGCTGAACAGGACACTGGCTTAGCTGATGAAGCGATTTATTGAGAACAATGGGATGAAGACAATGTGAAGGTCCTAGTATTGTTGATGCATAAGTCAGTGGCTGAGATGTCGTGCTTGGTAATTAGGAAGACTCTCCATTTCTTGGTCAACCAGAGTGGAGTTTTTGGTGGCTTATTTTGGTGTCATTTCTGTTGTCCAGATTATTTCAGGGTTGTAATCTGGATATTGTCTTGTAACTCAAACCCTTCTATCATTCTATTTTGTCAAGTTTTCTATTGGTCGTAATACATCATTTAGTGTTGTCTAGGTTTGTTCACAGGGTCTTGCCCCAGTTTATTATGTTTGTCGTGTTGTTCGAACCATTTCTCTGTCTAATGCAATTCTCTATCTTCCGTTATTTCTAGTCATTTTTTTATTTAAGTCTTTCCTCTTTATAGTCCTTTTTTCCGTCAACTCTAGTGACATGGCATGCGCACGTAATTTGGGCCTAATCTTAAAAGTTAATCACGAAGCAATTGATAGATGATCGGGGCATTTAACGAAAATAAGAACAGTTTGAGATCATTTGAAACCCGAGTCATGCGAAACTGGGGCAAATAAAAAGAAAACCGCTAAAGGCAAATTGTCCATGTTGACATGGGGGTCGTTCATGGTAATGAGAGTGTTGTCCAACAGTGCTTTAAAAATATGACGAATGTTAATTGTGTTTTTTGCACTTGGCATGTTTTGAAGATTGGAACGACGAAGGCATTTTGTTCTGCTACCTAAATACTTTATCCTTTGTTACACCTTTTGAGCCTTATTTGTTTTCTTTCATACCCCTCATTCGGAATCAGTAGCAAAGAAACACAAACGTAGGGAAAAAAAAAGCAAAGAAAAAGAAAACAACAAAAAAAATAGAAAAAAAAACAAAAGAGAAAGAATGAGAAAGGAAAAGAAAAAGAAAAGAAAAAATGAAAACTAGAAAAACAAAGGAATGGGAACTACGTTTGACCTGATTCCTCAAAGAGGATACGTAGGCGCTTCACAGCTCGGTCATATTGTAACAAAAATTAAAAAAATCTCCAAGGAAGAAACTGGGGCAAAAAATTGTGTTTATTATAAATAAATCTAGTTCCGAAGGCTGTAATTTTGAACGCAGGTTGTTTTATTTTGAGCCTTTTATACCCTTTTCTTTCTAGACCTATCCAAAAATCCCACATTACGGTGCAAAGAAAGACCTTCTGATCAGTCTTCAAAAGATGCCAAATCAGACAAATGAGAGAGTCTTATCAGAACACAACACTCTGATTCCCAGCATAAAAGACTCGGATCTGCAGCAGAAGATATATGATAGAGTCTTAGTGGTAACAACAAAAAACCCCAGCTGAGAAGTAATACAAATGAGCGAGACTTGATAGTGAAAACCTTCGAGTACTACAAGTTGAATAAAGATTGAGAATCAGATGGGAAAGCCCCAGACGAATATTATGAAAGGCGAATTAACGACGGTTATGAAAGGCGAATTAACGATGGAGGATAGGCTATATGTGCATGTCATGGCCATTAGAGTTGGTTTCCGCGTTTGATAGGTTTTTATACTTTTTCTTGTTAGAGAGTCATCTTTTTCCTTTGTCTTCTATTTTTGTTTGCTTTTGTCTTTCTCTTTCATAAAAAAATTCCCCAACAGAGTCTGTTTGTGAGAAATGACTTCAAAATTTGCCATCAGCTTTCCAATTATGCAAGACGGGATCTGATTGGTACACCCAAGTGGTATAAGTCAGGAAGGAAGAAGCGCAGAGGCCAACGTCCAGAAGGATATTCCCCAGCAAGAGGAAATTGAAAAAGGGATGGATCAGCGTCAATGAGGATATCTCCATCAAAAGCGAAGGTTAATAACCTCAAGGCCAAAGCCAGTGAGACTCAAAGGTCGGGGAAATGCCCGTTCCCTAGATATGCCACAAAAGAAGGGGGGATATCCCCAGAAGAAAAGGTATCTCCAATGACAAGGGTGAACGAAGAAATTGGTTCATCAGTAAAACATGCAAGATCCTCAAGCAGAACCACTGTCATAGGAATGTGTGGGAATTCAAATAAGACTGGAATAACGATAAAAGGCATGTGAATAAGGAGTTGTCAAGAAGGTAGGAAAGACGATGCAAGGCAAGTCATGCTAGGACCAGCAAATAATATCCTCCCCAGCAAGTTTTGAAAGTGTAATGAAACGTAGAGCAGAGAAGGAGAGAAGGAGAACCATCCCCAGCAGGAGCATCACAACCAACCACCGCGTTTTAAAGTAACAGATTTTCTTTGATTTAAAGCAGGAAAATGGAATGGCATTGATGGAAAGGCATGCCACGTGGAAGATTACCAAACTCAGACAGAAAATTTTCCTTTCACTTGGAAAAATTTATGGAAGTCAGGTATCCACTTGGGAAAGAAGCCAGATAACACAAGGGAAGTTGTCTTTGAACAAGTATTATCCCCAGCGGTGTTGAAAGAAAGAAAGTAACAAATTTTAATGAAAGGAGTTGTACCCCCAGCAGACAGAACAAAGGGATAAAACTTGTGTTCAGAAAAAGCAAGAAGCCAATGTCATCCCCAACACTTCTCAAAGGAATAAAGCATGAAGGAATGAAAATTCCCCCAGCAGCATTATCCTCAATGGCGTTATCCCCAGTTGATAACCTTTTTGTCCTCAATAGTGTTGAGAGAAATTAAATTTTTTTTTTGAAGAAAGTAGCTTTTGAAAAAAAAAAGGGAAGAGAGAAGATTTCCCCAGCATTTTTATCCCCAGCATGTAAGTAAATAATTCCCCAGCAGTGTTATCCCCAACATCCGAGGGAAGACAACACGAGTGTTGAGGGAATACAATTCGAGTGACGGTAATCAGGCGCCCACCTAGAGAACAAGGGAATAAACTTCAAGTTTCAGCAATCAGGCGCCCACCTGGAGAATAAGGAAATACATTTCAAATCAGCTATTAGGCACCCACCTGGATAACAAGGGAATACATTTCAAGTTTCAGCAATCAGGCGCCCAGCTGGAGAACAAAGGAATACATTTCAAGTTAAGCAATCATGCGCCCACCTGGAGAACAAGGGAATACATTTCAAGTTAAGCAATCAGGTGCCCACCTGGAGAACAAGGGAAGTACAATTCAAATTTTAGATTTCAAATTTTAAATATTTGGCAAAATAATGCGCCCAGCCACCAAACTGGGGCAAGAAATTTTCTTTGTCTGTAATTTTGTTAAAGTCAGGCGCCCACCTGGAGAACAAGGGAATACATTTCAAGTTCAGCAGTCAGGCGCCCACCAAAAGAACAAGGGAATAAACTTCAAGTGACGGCAATCAGGCGCCCACCTGGAGAACAAGGGAATAAAATTCAAGTTTCAGCATTCAGGCGCCCACCTGGAGAACAAGGGAATACATTCAGCAATCAGGTGCCCACCTGGAGAACAAGGGAAGAACAATTCAAATTTTAGCTTTCAAATTTTTAATGTTTGGTAATATGACGCGCCCAGCCACCAAACTGGGGCAAGAAATTTTCTTTGTTTGTTATCTTGTTGAAGTCAAGCGCCCACCTAGAGAACAAGGGAAATACATTTCAAGTTCAGCAATCAGGCGCCCACCTAGAGAACAAGGGAATACATTTCAAGTTCAGCAATCAGGCGCCCACGTGGAGATCAAGGGAAGTACAATTCAAATTTTAACTTTCAAATTTTTAATATTTGTAACATGACGTGCCCAACCACCAAACTGGGGCAAGAAATTTTCTTTGTTTGTTATTTTGTTGAAGTCAGGCGCCCAACTGGAGAATAAGAGAATACATTTCAAGTTCAGCAGTCAGACACCCACCTGGAGAACAAGGGAATACACTTCAAGTGATGGCAATCAGGTGCCCACCCGGAGAACAAGGGAATAAACTTCATGTTTCAGCAATCAGGCGCCTACCTGGAGAACTAGGGAATGCATTTCAAGTTCAGCAATCAGGCACCCACCTGGAGAACAAGGGAAGTACAATTCAAATTTTAGCTTTCAAATTTTTAATATTTGGTAACATGATGCGCCCAGCCACCAAACTGGGGCAAGAAATTTTCTTTGTTTGTTATATTGTTGAAGTCAGGCGCCCACCTGGAGAATAAGGGAATACATTTCAAGTTCAGCAATCAGGCGCCCACCTGGAGAATAAGGGAATACATTTCAAGTTCAGCAATCAGGCGCCCACCTGGAGAACAAGGGAATACACTTCAAGTGACGGCAATAAGGCGCTTACCTGGAGAATAAGGGAATAAACTTCAAGTTTCAGCATTCAGGCACCCACCTGGAGAACAAGGGAATATATTTAAAGTTCAGCAATCAGGCGCCCACCTGGAGAACAAGGGAATACATTTCAAGTTCAGCAGTCAGGCGGCCACCTGGAGAACAAGGGAATACACTTCAAGTGACGGCAATCAGGCGCCCACGTAGAGAACAAGGGAATAAACTTCAAGTTTCAGCATTCAGGCACCCACCTAGAGGATAAGGGAATACATTTCAAGTTCTGTAATCAGGCACCCACCTTGAGAATAAGGGAAATACAATTCAAATTATAGCTTTCAAATTTTCAATGTTTGGTAACATGACTCTCTCAGCCACCAAACTGGGGCAAGAAATTTTCTTTGTTTGTTATCTTGTTGAAGTCAGGTGCCCACTTGGAGAACAAGGGAATACATTTCAAGCTCAGCAACCAGGCGCCCACCTGGAGAACAAGGGAATACATTTCAAGTTCATCAGTCAGGCACCCACCTGGAGAAGAAGGGAAGTACAATTCAAATTTTAGCTTTCAAATTTTTAATATTTGGTAACATGGCGCGGCCAGCCACCAAACTAGGGCAAGAAAATTTCTTTGTTTGTTATTTTGTTGAAGTCAGACACCCACCTGGAGAACAAGGGAATACATTTCTTGTTCAGCAGTCAGGCGCCCACCTGGAGAACAAGGGAATACACTTCAAGTGACCGCAATCAGGCGCCACCTAAAGAACACGGGAATAAACTTCAAGTTTCAGCAATCAGGCGCCCACCTGGAGAACAAGGGAATATATTTGAAGTTCATCAATCAGGCGCCCACCTGGAGATCAAGGGAAGTACAATTCAAATTTTAGCTTTCAAATTTTTAATATTTGGTAACATAAGGCGCCCAACCACTAAACTGGGGCAAGAAATTTTTTTCGTTTGTTATCTTGTTGAAGTCAGGCGCCCACCTGGAGAACAAGGGAATATATTTCAAGTTTAGCAATCAGGAGCCCACCTGGAAAACAAGGGAATACATTTCAAGTTCAGCAATCAGGCGCCCACCCGGAGAACAAGGGAAGTACAATTCAAATTTTAGCTTTCAAATTTTTAATATTTGGTAACATGACACACCCAGCCTCCAAACTAGGGCAAGACATTTTCTTTGTTTGTTATTTTGTTGAAGTCAGGCACCCACCTGGAGAACAAGGGAATACATTTCAAGTTCAGCAGTAAGGCGCCCACCTGGAGAACAAGGGAATACACTTCAAGTGGCGGCAATCAGGCGCCCACTTGGAGAACAAGGGAATAAACTTCAAGTTTCAGCAATCAGGCGCCCACCTGGAGAACAAGGGAATACATTTCAAGTTCAGCAATCAGATGTCCACCTGGAGAACAAGCGAAGTACAATTCAAATTTTTAATATTTGGTAACATGATGCGCCGAGCCACAAAACTAGGGCAAAAAAGTTTCTTTGTTTGTTATCTTGTTGAAGTGAGGCGCCCACCTGGAAAACAAGGGAATACATTTCAAGTTCAACAGTCAGGCGCCTACTTGGAGAACAAGGGAATACACTTCAAGTGATTTTAATCAGGAGCCCACCTGGAGAATAAGGGAATATATTTCAAGTGTTAGTAGCCAGGAGCCCGCCTGGAGAACGACATATGTTTCAAGTCTTAGCAGTCAAGAATCACTTGGAGACAAGGTAAAACATCTCAGATCACGATTCAAGTCAGCAACAAAGGAGGCTTGCGGGAATAGTGCGAGTCAACAGTCCGTGACGACCAGCGAAAGTTGGTCACAATCGAAAATAATAAAAGAAGAGGAGAAACAAAAGAAGGCAAAAGTGAATCCAAATACAGAAGTAGAGAAAGATGTGAATTTCTTAATACATGATTGGGGTCACAAGCGTGGTGTGGTGTCCGGGTTTGGTCCGAAAAGCTGAGGAAGAATGAATTAGCACCTGAAACTAGCTAGCGTCAAGGTTCAGATCCAAAGTCTGCCTGAAGTACCATTCAAGACTTAAGATCAAGTTTCAGAAGACTTATAGATAGGAATCCTGTAACTCGTAGTTGACAGGCTTAGCTATTCTTTTTCATGTTATGATTTTTGATGTAACGACAGGACCACAGACTGGGACCTCGACAGAACGGCACCTCGACTGGCTCTTCACTCGGTATACTCCATCATCTCACCCATCCTCGAACTATACATGGCATGATTCCTTTATAGCCAAGGATATGTAGGCAGCTGGGATACCAGGGCTCAGTCACATTCTCTTCCTTTCTCTTAGTTTTAGTCCCTCCCAATTCGGGTCGGGTCAAAATACCTGTCTAGTCGTTCTTTGTCTGAAAACTCTTTTTGTTTCCAGTAAAAAAGGGGTAGCTGTAGACGTGTCATTTTTGACCCTTCTCAGGATTTTTCATATTTTTAGCGTAAAATATTTAGTTTAGGCCTAATATAGCTATCTCAGCTAATTTTGACTCTTTCACTTTATTTTCATTATAAAAATGAAAAAATACAAAAAAAGAAAGATATATAAATTTTAGTTTATGTATTTCTCATAAACTTGAAAAATACAAAAATAGCACCTTATTTTTAATCTTTATATAACTTCTAAAATTACAAAAAAAATAGTTTTATTAATGTTTTGTAGCCATTTTAATCTTTTAAAAATACAAAAATAGTACTTTATATTTTTATCTTTATATAAAACAAAAATTACAACAAAAAAAAAACATAGTTTTGTTTTAATTGTTAGTCTCATTTTAATAGTTATTTTGCTTACGTATGATTAATTAAATAACATCGTATTTTTATTCTCGGTTCCGGGCAAAGAATAATATTTGGGTTCAAACAACATATTTTTAGGCCTAATTTTCGGGCCTAGCCCATAACAATCCGAGCCCACCACACGTGGGGGACACGGACGGAACACAATAAGATGGGAGGCTCACATTTTGAGACATAGGCACGTGATCCCCCAACTAGATTTTAAAATACACGGACATAGGAGGGGAGGAGATACACAGATGGTTACACTTTTGGGGGGGGGGGGATTGAATACATTTTTGGAGAGACATATTTTGTGACTTAGGATCTAAGACCTCTCATCATCTTCTTCTTCTTCATGAAGAAGACTACCAAAACCCTACAAAGATAACCACCCAAATAGCCCTCCCGTTACCATCGCCATCTCCGAACTGTTACGTCCAAACGACCTCCAGTCCACGCCCATACTGCCTGAAACCAGCAGACTTCGCTGCTCACGTCGACCACCAGTAGCGACATCCCCATTGTCCCTCTGCTCCATCATCGTCCTCCGCCACCAGTAGACCACCACCACCAAAGCCATCGACCAACCAGTCTCTTCGTCGTCGCTGTTGCTACCAGCAGTCCACGTCTCCTCCACGACTACCTGAAGCTACTGCTTCTCCCGCACATCGTCACCCACTTCGACCAGTCCCCGTAGTCCAGTCCAACCCTAACTCACTGTTTTCTGTCCAAACATTCGTCACAAACACGCACGGAAACGAGGGTAGGCGAGAGGTCTATTCGAGTTCCGTTCGAGGTCGTAGTCGCATCTCTTCTTTACTGGTTTTTCGGTCCAGTTTGGTTTTTGCTCTTGCTTCAAACAGGTGCATACATATTCATAAACTTGTAGTACTTGTTTAAAAGGAATGAAAATTTGAATCCAAATTTTGTTGGCTTAATTTCAGGCTTCCGTATTTGGTTAACCTATTTTGCTCTAGATCGTTGGATTTAATATTTCATTTCACTGCTCATGGCTCCTTAGTAGTATTTGGTTTTTCTGTTTTTGTTTTTTTTTTCTCTTTTTGTCTGTTTATTTCATTCAATCTATATTGGGATGACTTTAATGGATGAAATTAATTTGTAGACGTTCCATGCTTAGAACTTTGATGACCAGAATCAGATTAACATAATTAGGTAATTTGATCGACATCCTTGCTGTTTTGAACATGGGGTCGAACATTCAAGATAAAAAACTGAATTTATCATGTTAATTACTTTGCTTGCAACACTCGGATACGGTTCCCATGACGTAGTTATAATGCTTAATTTCTAAAATTCA
This sequence comes from Nicotiana glauca, assembly GCA_026770625.1. Lineage (NCBI taxonomy): Eukaryota > Viridiplantae > Streptophyta > Magnoliopsida > Solanales > Solanaceae > Nicotiana > Nicotiana glauca. The sequence continues at coordinate 155,787 of MU756168.1, read as the reverse complement.
GGGCTGCATTTCATGTAACCCGATTATAATGACTCTAGATAATCTTAGTGAATAAATTAGGATTTCTCTTCTTTTTTAGAGACAGACAAAGTAGAGAATCGTAGTTGCTTTTCGCTTTGCCCTTTAAATAATAAATGAGACGAGCCTCGCCAAATAAAATGCACAAATTGCGGGGCCCTCAATAAATGTGTATATTAAAATACTTAGACTTCAGGATGGGTCGTTTAGCAAATTTTACGGCCTTCCCAAAATAATAACGTGTTAGTATCTTTAGGCGTGTATTTAATAATGTTACATTCTTAAACTCGGGTGCACATTTATGTGACCGAAATCCAAATCTCAACGAAGTCAAAATGTGTCAATAATCACGAGTATATTGATTGTGACGTGGTTCGAGATACATTTTCATGACGCTGCAATTCTTTTAAAATAATGAATGAGACGATCCTCGACAAACAAAAAATACATAAACCGTGGGGCCCTCTATATGTGTTTGTAAAATTTCTTAGATTTCGGGCTGGGCCATTTAGCAAAATTTTACGGCCTTACCCAAAATAATGATATGCTAGTCGCTTTAGGTGCGCCTTTAATAATTTACTTTCTTAAACATGGGTGCACATTTATGTGACCCAAATCCAAATCTCAACGGAGTTGAAATGTGTCGATAACCAAGGGTACATTGACGTGATGCGGTTCGCGATACGTTTTCACAACGTTGCAATTCGTTGTTAAAATAATAATAATAATATTAAAAGCGGTTAAAGGTTAAAATTTGCACATAAGTTAAAACATGTTATAAATCATATAAATAAGCCAAATATGACAGTTGAGCGACCGTGCTAGAACCACGGAACTCGGAAATGCCTAACACCTTCTCCCGGGTTAATAGAATTCCTTATTCGGATTTCTAGTTCGCAGACTGTTAAATAGAGCTAAGCCTTTCCTCAATTTGGGATTCAAATGGTGACTTAGGACACCACAAATCTCCCAAATGGAGACTCTGAATCTCTTAATAAATGAATCCCATTTTGATTGTCCTTTAATTGGAAAAACTCCCTTTACTACGCCCCTTCCGGGGTGCAGTTGCGTAAAAAGGAGCTGTGACACTCGTCAAAGAAGAAAATAAACTTAGAAAAACCCTTAGTTCCCAGAAACCTTTCATCTTTTTCTCTGAACGTTTTTAACCGACCCTCGCACAAAATCGGATAAGGCTTCTTTTGAAGATGAATCCTTAATGAACATGGGGCTTGGATTGAGTGAAATCAATCCAACGCCTCACACTCATCCAGCATATCATTTCCAGAACCTTCCAATCGTGATACAACTCGAATTCGAGCGAGTGAGAGAGAACGAGAATCTTGCGTCAGAAACTGTGAGCAACGGTAAGATGAGAGAAGGAGGGACCTATGGGTTAGGGATTATGGATTCACTCGCATCGAATTTGGACCGTATTAGGGCTGGATTCGAGTGAGGGCGATGAAGGAACATTACGCATTTAGAGATTACGGATTTAGACTTGGGAAGTCTCTGTTCGCGTGTATTTAGAGAATGGGTCGGGTTTAGAGGGTATCTGGGCCGGATCTGAATGATAACTTACTAGGATGGGGTGTTTGAGTGGTATTGGACAGGTTCAGGGATGGATTTGGCCCAAATTTTGCTCTCATTATTCCTTTCTACTTCTTTTCTTTTAATGCCATTTTTATTTTCCAAAATCCTTTTCTTCTTTCTTCTTTCTCTTTTTTTTTCAAAAATTAGAAATAGCACCTAAATTAGTTCCTAAATCAAATTGTCATACCAAATTCAAATGATTAACTTTAAGTAGTAAAACAATAATTAACTGAAAACCAAATAAAAGGAAAAAGTTCCAAAATCAAAACTAAAATTAACAAGCACCAAAAATAGGTTATTTTTTGGTATTTTTCTGGGAGTAATCCATACAGGGAAAAAATCACATGTTCACAACTACCCCTCTTTGCTCGAAAAGACGAAATTTTTTTGGGCAAATATAAAGTGAGCGGATACAAGCTATTGTTGCCCGTTTGAATACTCTATGGGAAGCATTTTTGAAAGATTTGACCACACCCTGCTTCCGAGGTTGCCTATATATTATTGGCTAAAAAGAAATTAGGTCAGTGTAGTTCAGGAATGTTTGGTAGCTGGGACTACCATGAAGGCGTGATTTCACTACTGCTGCTGCTAGTGCTTACTGAACCCCCTTATTAAACCATGTCAAAAATAAAAAGAATCTAGACTACACTATGATGTATGAGTTACAAAAGTCCTATATATATCTTCAAACTTGCTCTTGTGGTTCTTGTTGACTTGTATTCTCCCGGTGGAATTCCATTGTTATCGACTTGAATTACAATCTGAGGTTTTTTCCTTTCTCCAGGTGGATGCCTGACTATCGAACTGTATTTTGAGATGTTGCCCTTTCCTCCAGGTGGACGCTTGATTGCTAAACTTGTATTATATTCCCATGCCCTCCGGGCGGGCTTTTGACTACTGACTTGAAATGTATTCCCCTCTCTCCAGGTGGGCTCCTGATTGTTGGCTTGAAATGTATTCCCTGCTCTCCAGGTGGGCTCCTGACTGCTAAACTTGAATGTATTCCCTACTCTCCAGGCGGGCTCCTGACTTTTGACATGAAATGTATTCCTTACTCTCCAAGTGGGCTCCTGACTACTAAAGTTGAATGTATTCCCTGCTCTCTAGGCGGGGTCCTGACTGATTACTTAAAATGTATTCCATGCTCTCCAAGCGGGCTCCTAACTGCTAAACTTTAATGTATTCCGTGCTCTCCAGGCGGGCTCCTGATTGCTAAACTTGAAATGTATTACCTTCTCTCCAATCGGGCTCCTGACTGTTAAACTTGAATGTATTCCCTGCTCTCCAGGCGGGCTCATTATTGCTGACTTGAAATGTATTCCCTGCTTTCTAGGCGGGCTCTTTACTGCTGACTGCTGACTTGAAATTCATTCCCTGCTCTCCAGGCGGGATCCTAACTGTTAAACTTGAACGTATTCCCTGCTCTCCAGGTGGGCTCCTGACTGCTAACTTGAAATGTATTCCCTGCTCTCCAGGCGAGCTTCTGACTGCTGACTTGAAATGTATTCCCTGCTCTCCAGGCGGTCTCCTGACTTCTAACTTGAAATGTGCTCCCTTGTTTTCAAAGCGGGCTCATGACTGCTGACTTTGAAATGTGCTCCCTTGTTCTCCATGCAGGTTCCTGACTGCTAACTTTGAAATGTGCTCCCTTGTTCTCCAGGTGGGCTCCTGACTGCTGACTTTGAAATGTGCTCCCTTGTTCTCTAGGCGGGCTCCTGATTTTAACAAAACAGACAAAACAAAGAAAATTTTTTGCCCCAGTTTGGTGGTTGGGCACATATGTGATTGTAAACTACATCATGTTACCAACTATCAGTAAGAACTTGAAAGCTAAGACTTGAATTGTACTCCCTTGTTCTCCAGGTGGGCTCCTGATTGCTGAACTTGAAATGTATTCCCATGTTCTCCAGGCGGGCTCTTGACTGCTGAACATGAAATGTATTCCCACATTCTCCAAGCGGGCTCTTGACTGCTGAATTTGAACTTCTTTCCCTGTTCTCCAAGCGGGTACCTGATTCCTACAAAAATAGACAAAACGAAGGAAATTTTTGCCCTAGTTTGGTAGTTGGGCGCATAGGTGAGCGTTAAATTGAATCATTCTACCAACTATTACTAAGAATTTGAAAGCTAAGTCATATTGTCCAGGGAGGTCCTAACAACTCTTAACTAAGCGATAATTATAGATCTAAGCTATATCTTTTAATGGTATTACTTCCGCTAAGTCCTGTTATCTATGAGGGTCTTAAACTGCATCCCATTATCCAGGAAGGTCCTGACAATCAAAATGAAGTCTTATCTTTAAAATGACAATTTTACAACTGAGTTATACTATCCTACAACAGAATTCACGCTACGTCTTGCGATCTAATGGAAATCTTAATGCTAGGTCATATTATCTAGGAGGGTCCTGAAAACTCCTAATTGAATCCTATCTTAAACATGAAAACTTTGAAACCAACTTATATTCCTTCGTTATGATTATTTCGATTTTTAAACTAGGTCCCATTTTCCAGGAGGGTCCTGAAAATGAAAATCAAGTCTTTTCTTTAAAATGACAATTTTATGGATGAATTATACTACCCTACAACAGAATTTACGCTACATCTTATGATCTAATGGAAACCTTAAAACTAGGTCCCATATTTCAGGGGGGTCCTGACAACTTCTAATTGAATCTAATCCTAAACATGCAAACTTTGAAGCTAACTTATATTCCACTGGAATACATTTATGCTAAATTATGCTATTCATGCTTGTTTTGAAATTTAAACTAGGTCCCATTTTCCAGGAGGGTCCGAAAAAATCCTAATTGGATCCTATCCTAAACATGCAAACTTTGAAGCCCACTTAGATTCCTTTGGTATACATTTATGCTAAATTATGTTATTCATGCTTGTTGTGAAATTTAAACTAGGTCTCATTTTCCAGGAGGGTCCTGAAAATTTACGGTCATACCTGTCTGGTGATTGCCTTTCCTTACGGTGGGTTTCTTCAAAACAAATGAGATTTTTTGCCCATGTTTCAAATCAAAGAAAATCATGTCAGTTTAAAAAGAGGTGGTTGGTTTGTGGCCTTGAACTTTGAGGCTGATTGCTCCTTCACTTCCCATGACCACTGATTTCCAATCGAAGGCCTTGCTAGTTTATTGATTAACCACTTTCTCTGTCATACTTATCATAAAGAATACCTCTTCTTTGTTCAGACCCAATACCCCTTATCTGTTGCATTGCTTTTGACCTGATATTTATCAAGCCCTTGTGTTTCACATGAATCTCAAATCACGACAATTGCCACCCACTCATTGCGTATGTTATTCTTTCTTAACTTAAACCACTGGCTCTGGCCTTGAGGTGTATTATTCCTTCACTTGCCATGATAACTTATTCCCACTCGAAGACCTTACTTGTTTATTGACTAACCACTTTCTTTGTTACCCTTAACACAGAAAATACCTCTTCTCCATTCATACCCAATACCCCATATCTATTGTATTGCTCATGAACTGACATTTACTAACCTTTGTATCTCACATGAACCCCAAAGCACGTCAACTGCCATGCCCTCAATGTGTACGCTATTCTTTCTCAACTCAACTCACTGTCCTTGGCCATGAGTTCTATTGCTCCGTGACTTGCCATGATAACTTTGATTTCTGCTTGGAAGATCTTGCTTGTCATTGGTTAACCACTTTCTTTGTCAATCTTATCACAAAAAATACCTCTTCTCTATTCAAACCCAATGTCCACTATCTGTTGCATTGCTTATAAACCAACATTTACCAAATCTTTGTTTTTCACATGAATCTCAAAGCACATCAAATGCCACCTACTCAGTGCATATGTTGTTCTTTCTTGACTTAAACTACTGGCCCTAGCCTTGAGGCATGTTGCCCCATCACTAGCCATGATAACTTCGATTTCTTCTTGGAAGATCTTGCTTGTCACTGGTTTACCACCATTTTGTCAATCCTATCACATGAAATACCTTTGATCTGTTCACCCTAGCCCTTCATCTGTTGCATTGTTCATGAACTGATATATACCAAGCCTTTGTATTTCACAAGGATCCCAAAGCTTGTTGATTGTTACCAACACAGTGTGCTTGATGTTCTTTCCTGACTTATGACACTTGGATGTGCTAGCCAGATCTCGTTTTGTTCAATTAGAAAGTTGGTGGCAAATTTTGAAGTCATTTCTCATTTGTTCTGATCAAACAGAGTCAGGAAGAGGAAGTAAACAAGACAAAAGGAACAGAGTATAGGACAATGGAAAGTGATGAATCCTAACAAGAAAACTATGAAGTAGAAACCTATCGGATGTGGATACCAACTCTAATAACTATGACATGCACATGTGACCTACTCTGTTAAGAAAATCTGATGTTTAGCACTTGTTGTACCTTTTTGCAGTGAAACTGCGCTTCAATGTTCCCCTTATCCAATCTGATTCATAATCCTTATTCGACTTGTAGTGCCCGAAAGGTTTTCACTATCAAGCCTCTCTCCTTTTGTTCTTTATCTCAACTTACAGTTGCCTCAAGGTGACCGTAAAGGTTTTCACCAATAAGACTCTCTCATTTTTTATTCCTTTCAGCTCCCGTCGCCTTGCAGTACCTGTGAGGGCTTTCATCAATAAGACTCTCTTATTTTGGTCTTTCTCTCAACTCAGCGTCGCCTTATGGTGCCCGTGAAGGTTTTCACCAATAAGACTCTCTCATTTTTATTTTTCTCAACTTTCATCACTTTGCGGTATCCGTTAGATCTTTCATCAATAAGACTCTCTCATTTTTCATTTCCCTTGTTTGGACCGGAGTGTTGTCCCAGATATGATTCACCTCTACTTGATCGCCTTGGCATCTCTCAAAGACTGATCGGAAGGTCTTTATTTGGACCATAATGTGAGCTTTTGGATGGGGTTAGAAAGAAAGGGTATCAAAAGGCTCAAAATAATTCAAATGGGTTCAAAATTACAACTTTCGTAATCAAATCTCTTGCATAACCACAAGTTCTGCCTCAGTTTCTTTTCTTGGGGACTTTTGGAGCTTTACTTTGATGAGACCGAACCGTGAGGCTACCTATGTCTCCTTAAACGAATCAGGTCAAACGTAGTTCATGTCATAGAAATTACTTTGTTGTTGTGATTTTTGTTTTTTTTCTTCCTCTTTCTCTTCTTTTGTTTTCTTTCTTCTTTTTCTCTTTTTGTTGTTTTTTTCTTTTTATTTTATTCTCTTTTTTCTTTTTATTTCTTTTCTTCTCTCTCTTTTAATTCTCTTTTTTTTCTTTTTCCTTTACTTATCTTCCACGCTTGCGCTTCTGATCTTTGCTACTGATTCCAAAAGAGGGGTATGAAAGGAAATAAATAAGGCTCAATGGGGTAACGAATGATAAAGTGTTTAGATACCAGAACAAAATGCCTTCATCATTCCAATCTCCAAAACATGCCAAGTACAAATGACACAATTAAACAAACCAAGGAAAACATTTGTAACATCTTTTGATTGTACCAGACTTGATAACCATATCCCTACATTCGCCTTCTACATCTGTCGAATACAAAGCACCATTAGACAACGCTCTCGTTCTCCTTATACGAACAACCACAGCAAATTTGGGCAAACTTGCCTTTAGCTTCATTCTGATGCGGCATGATGCATTTCAATAGTATTTTTTATGCTCTATCAGCCACAATTTCACATGGTTCGGGTTTGAAGTGATCTCAAAATGCCTTTACTTATTTCCCTCAAATGTCCCTATCATCTTCCAAATTGTTTCACTACTTCATGACTAAACCCGACTTTTTAAGACCAGGCTGAGAATTACGCGTGCATTTCATGTCACTATAGTCGACAGGAAAAGGACTATAATTGCATTAGAATTATGGTTAAAGGGTTCGAACAACAAAACAAGCAAACTAAACTGGTGTTAAAAACCTAGACAACACAAATCGAGCTACTGCGACTAAAAAAACTAGGCGAAATGAAAGGATAGAAGGGTTTAAGTCATAAGACAATGTCCGGATTACAACCCTAAAATAACCCGGACAACAGAAATGACAACAAAATAAACCACCAAAACTCCACTCCGGCTGACCAAGAAATGGAGAGTCTTCCCAATTACCAAGCACAGCAGTTTATCCACTGAGTTTCACATCAATATTGCCAAGACCTTTATCAACTTTAAGCAACAAATTCCAGAGAGGATTTGCATGCTCCCTGTCACTGTCATTGACCATAACTACCCTTTTTTGAATCATTCTTTCTATTTCCCTTTTTAAAGAGCGACAATCTTCAATGCTATGCCCTTGGACATCAGAGTGGTGCTTGCATCTAACAGCAGGATCAAAGCCTTTTGCATATGAGTCTGGAGTATAGCTGAGGAGCTGCTCAATCAGTCGAGAATGCTTTAGTTTTTCAAACAAAATCGTGTAGGATCTCTAATGGGTGTAAAATTCTCTTTTTGCCTTTGTTTCCCTCCATGCCTCAGTTTTCTAGGATTGCTGGATGCTTGAAAATGCTGTGAAGGCACATGAAAATTTTAGGATGCTGGTGCTCGCCCTAGGAATGACCTGGTGGTTGGACATATGGCCGGATGTTTTTCAGTGGATAATACTGGGGTAGCTTATGTGGAGTTTGGGGATGTTCACGGGGTCGGTATTGAGGTTGAAAGAGTTTAGCAAGAATGACCGTTGGACCTTGTCGTTAGCGGGCTCAGCAACACCCTTTCTATCAATGAGAGGGCTACCCCGAGCAACTTGTTCGTTCCATCTGAGCCAAAAATCCTTAAAACATTCCTTGGGTTTGTTTTCCATCTGAGATAGGAAGGAGTGGTATGGGACAATGTCTATATAACACTGAAAGTGTCGCACAAAATCTTGAGTCGTGTCGCCCAATGTATGCCACTTCCCGACATCTTGACGATTATGCCATTCCAAATCTGTCCCAATCAAGCTCTTACCGAAATATGCCATCAACAAGTCATCTTTCTCTTAAACACTTCTCATTTCACTACAACAGACCCTCAGGTAGGCTACCGAATCTCCACCCCCATCATACAAGTTAAACTTTGGCACTTTAAACCCCGTAGGCAGGCGAACGTCAAGGAACATACCCAACTCTTTGTAAGACATATTAACCTGGTCTTCCATTCCTTACATGTTCTTTAAGGATTGTTCTATGCCTTTTAGCTTTATGGATATCTCATTTTTCCCTACTTTTCCTGTAACCTTCTCATTTTCAACATGAGGCTCATTCCGCGGGCCCTGCTTGTGTGAGTTAGGAACTTTGTGGGCAACCTCTGAGGAATAATATTGGGCATCATTAACTTTGAGTATGTGTCCATTGTCGGAAATAGTGGATATGATAGGAGGGCAATTTTGGGGAGAGGTAATTGGAAGTGGAGCTGCTAGGGTGGTTGGGAAAGCTGTGATAAACGGGTGGATCTGGAGAGTATGGAGAACCATCCGGCTCTAAGACCGGAGTTTGGGTAAGGGCAACATCTAGGAAGCTAGGTGATAGGGGGTGGTGCCTTCCCATTCATCCAGGCCTGATACATGTCCATCATGTGTTGTCTTAACATCCTTGCCTCATCAGCCAAACCAGTGTTCTATTCAACCAACTGTTTTCGAGCACTCACATCAACCAGCCCAGTTCTGTAGTTGTTTGCCATTACCTTTAGAATTTATGTTGTTCAGAAGAGTTACCACTTCAAAAACCACAAACCAAGCACCTTTCTGCTATGAAGATGTCAAAAGGGAAAAAATGGGGTTATCCCGTTAGAATTTGGGCATTTAACAGCAAAAGTATTACATTGCGAGCAATGCACCTAGCAACAATTAATGGTCCTAAATTGACTTCGAGGGTCGTAAGGTCACTTGGCATCATACCAATTTGTCCATTTGAATCTTCTCTTTTCTTTTCTTTCCTCACACTTCTTATATCGCTCATTTTCTTTCGTCTTTTTCGTTCTGATTATCGCTCTTTTTCTTCCTTTTCATTTCTCACCTCCCATAGTTTCACCATGTTTTCTTTCTTTTTCTCTCTTTTTCCTTTTTTTTCTTTTCTTTTTCTTTTTTTTTTCTTTTTTCTTTTCTTTCTATTTTTATTTTAATAATAAAAAAAATAATTCGATCGAACCCTATGTAGGTTGCCTACGTATCATGACCCCGCATGAATCAATATTTGGAAGATCGAGAATAAAGCAAACAAACTATCGTTCTCTTTTTTTCTTTATTTTACCTTAGTAACTACCCTGATGAAAGAAGAGAAATAAGAAAACCCCTTTCTTTTTTTAAAATTTTCTAGAATTAATGTTCTATAACCTATTGCCCTTTTAATCGTTATTGCCCTTTTCTACTTATTTATGTTCCCTCCCTTTTATTTTGCACTTGTTTTTTCTCTCTTGTTTTGCCATTATTTCTTTCCACTCGATTTTCTTTATTTTTTTTCTTTTTTTCTTTTTCTTTTTCACTTTTTATTTTACGGTTATGATCGAATCCTATGGGGATTTCCTACGTATCACGGCTTCATGAATTGTATCATCACGTAGTTTAGGGAGTAAATGTGAAATAAAAGAGAAATTCATTTTTTTGTTTTTTTTTCATATTTTCATAAAGTAAACTAAAACATTCTGATTACAACGACCCTACAGATTTAAACATAAAAATTAACAGACTCGACAGGTGCACTAACAAACTCCAAAAGAAAATGAAAATACGGACTCGAAAATGCACTAACAAACTTCGAAAGAAAAATAAAAATACAGACTCGAAAATGGACTAACAAATTCCAAAAGGAACTGACACTTCAGACTCGAAACACAAATCAGGAATATGTAAGTGCCTCAACCACTGCTCCAGTAGGCCTTGATGCGGGCCTTTGCACCATATATTCTTGGAGGCGAAACAAGTCATCCATGATATGTCGGACATAATCATAGCTGAGGCGAAGAACATAGACATGGTCATGTCTTCACATTCATTACACTTAATCACAATGTAGTCTGCAATTCTCCCAACTCTTTCCCTGATAATCCCTTCTCTTGTAGCAACTGTCCGATCTGCTGAGATCTAGCCCCTAAAACTTGTTTGACTTTATGATTTTGCTTTTGAAGCTGCTGCAATTTTTTTTCTAGCTGCGACATTACGCACAGTAGTGTTCTCTTTCTACTTTGAAATCTCTTGCCTGCTTGGTCATTTCGTTCTTAAGGACGGTGATCTTTTTCTTCAACCCCATGATTCCATTGTCGAATTTTCCTATTAACTATTGAACAAAGCGTGCTCGTTCCTCTGCATTCTTGGAAATTTTTTTTCCAGCCTTTGCCAGTTCATCCTCGGCCATTTTCAGATCAAAACCATATTCACCCACTTTCTGCCTAAGGCTAGCTATAAGCTTTTCATCTTTTGCACTTCTAGCAGGGTTTTTGGCTGCTATTTTTATTTCGAAAAATTTTGGCTCTATGGGTGTCATATTATTTGGATAGCTTTTTCTTTTCACCCTCATCCTTAACGGCTTGCAAATCATTCTCAAATTAAAGATCTCCGGCTTACTTTTCCAGCTTGCTTATGGTGGACCTATACTCATTTTCTTAGGCCAACCAATCCCATTGTTCCTGTGATGCTTTGACAAATTCTTGAAGATGGGGTTTTTTGATTGGTCTTCCAAACTCAACACTTCTTTTATACCAAGTGAGGTAACCGGACGAGACTTCATCCTTGGATAAATCATGCACTCGGGTGTTTGTTGTCAAGTATTGGCACTCACTCGAGATTGGCGAACCACTGCTTCATGAAATTGACCATCAGAACGAATCTCGACTACATGAGCACTAAGGTCTTCGCTCTTTGGAACTATTTGGCATCTCCCTAGTTGTATCAAAATCCGGTATGGGGCATAAGGGCGGATACTTCTGAGACCCATCAAGAGGAAGTGAGGACCGGTGGTAAGCATGTATGTAATTTCATTAACATGAAGCCAACCCAACGTCCATCTATTTTATCAACAGTTATGGAACGGAGGCAGGATATCCAATTTGTGACCCTTTCCGACATCTCGAACCCATTGACCCTTGTATAAAACTCTTTTATGCAGCTCTTCCCTGTCAATCCATAGTTCATGTACCGCGGGAGATGACATAAATGCTCAATCATCCATATTTGTAGCAGCAAATTGCACCCTTCAAAATAATCTACTCCGGCTTTCCAAGCTGTGAAAGCTCGGAATATTTCAGACACTATCATAGGTACGATGCTTTTGTCTATAGTAATCAGAGTATTGATGACTCTGGCTACTCGCAAATAATTATTCTCATCCTTCCTGGGAAACACTAGAAGACCCCGAAATGCTACCATGAAGGCGAAACATCTGTGCTCTTCCCATTTTGGTCGATTCCCTTTGCTGTAGATTCTACTTTTCGGATTTTCAAACCCTCCTACATGTCTGTACCGCTGCTATATGAAGCGTAGAGTGGAAAACCCTGCCGCTAAATCTACATATTGGACCATTTGCTTATTTTTAACAAATCAAAGAACTTGTCAGGGGTAACGGCCCTTGGAGCGACCAGGTACTTGTGTTTTTGACCTTCGGTACTCCCGGCATATCCCACTATCTCCTCCAAAGTAGGTGTAAGTTCAAAGTCCAAAAAATGTAGCACATTGTGAGCTAGATCCCAAAATGTTACTAGTGCTTTGATTATATCTCCCCTGGGCCTGATTGTTAGTAAACTGGTGACCCTCCTCCCCCCCCCCCCTCCAAGTAATGGTTAACCGTATCTCGTCCTTGCCCACCTAAATCATCCCACCATATATGTAGTTGCAACGGATTCAGTCATGACCTTCATTGGCAAATTATGACTCGTGCTCATTCTACACATTTAGATTAGGGTGATTGGTTTACACACAAAGTGAATCTCATTTGAAAAAACTGACAAAAGTGGTTATTTTTGCAAAAATCAGGAAATCAGGGCTACTTTTGCGAATAGGACCCTTCAGCACTTCGAAATGGACGTTTTTAGGGCTGTGTTTGCTAAGTGGCCAAATTTTGACAAAGCCACAGTCAACGGCTATTCTTGCAAAAATAGCCCTCCGGCGTTATGTTGGGACATTCGGCTATTTAGACAAAAATGACATCACCCACTTTATTGACGCCAAAATGATGACGCTTTATATATTTTATCAAAATTTTAAAAACAATCGTGGCTGGACCCGATAAGGGTTGCCTACGTATCCCACATCCGGTGAGAATCAAACCCGCATAGTTCGGCCAGTTTTGGCACAACTAAAAAATATAAACACTTTGAAATGATTTTTCTACTTGGAAGGGGTATAGGGAGCTTTTTCCAATTAAAGTGACAATCGAGATGGTACTATTTTATTTAGAAATTAGAGTTGTCACTTGGGATAGTTTAGGGTGTCCTGAGTCACCGGTAAATCCTGAATCAAGGAAACATTTACTCTATTTTACAGTCTGCAAAACACAAAAATTCGGGTAAAGAATTTTGTTAACCCAGAAGAAGGTGTTAGGCATTCCCGGGTTCTATGGTTTTAGCACGTTCTCTCAACTATTAATATTGGCCTATATATTTGATTTTTACAACATTCTTGAAATCTATGTGCGTTTTTATTCCTTTTAAACCGCTTTTAGTAATCTGATTGTTATTCAACTAATTATTTGACTACATGTAGCAAATCATGTCACAAGAACTGTACCCACAATCTACAGCATGTTTATTTTATTAACAAGATTAAATTGTGGCCGGGTCACATAAATGTACCCGCGGGTTTTATAAATTAAGCATCACAACTACGTCACGGGAACCGTACCCGTAGCTATAACAATTATTTAATTAACGCACTTAAAGCAAACTACGAAAGTTNCCCCTGGGCCTGATTTTTAGTAAACTGGTGGCCCCCCCCCCCCCCCCCCCTCCAAGTAATGGTTAACCGTATCTCGTCCTTGCCCACCTAAATCATCCCACCATATATGTAGTTGCAACGGATTCAGTCATGACCTTCATTGGCAAATTATGACTCGTGCTCATTCTACACATTTAGATTAGGGTGATTGGTTTACACACAAAGTGAATCTCATTTGAAAAAACTGACAAAAGTGGTTATTTTTGCAAAAATCAGGAAATCAGGGCTACTTTTGCGAATAGGACCCTTCAGCACTTCGAAATGGACGTTTTTAGGGCTGTGTTTGCTAAGTGGCCAAATTTTGACAAAGCCACAGTCAACGGCTATTCTTGCAAAAATAGCCCTCCGGCGTTATGTTGGGACATTCGGCTATTTAGACAAAAATGACATCACCCACTTTATTGACGCCAAAATGATGACGCTTTATATATTTTATCAAAATTTTAAAAACAATCGTGGCTGGACCCGATAAGGGTTGCCTACGTATCCCACATCCGGTGAGAATCAAACCCGCATAGTTCGGCCAGTTTTGGCACAACTAAAAAATATAAACACTTTGAAATGATTTTTCTACTTGGAAGGGGTATAGGGAGCTTTTTCCAATTAAAGTGACAATCGAGATGGTACTATTTTATTTAGAAATTAGAGTTGTCACTTGGGATAGTTTAGGGTGTCCTGAGTCACCGGTAAATCCTGAATCAAGGAAACATTTACTCTATTTTACAGTCTGCAAAACACAAAAATTCGGGTAAAGAATTTTGTTAACCCAGAAGAAGGTGTTAGGCATTCCCGGGTTCTATGGTTTTAGCACGTTCTCTCAACTATTAATATTGGCCTATATATTTGATTTTTACAACATTCTTGAAATCTATGTGCGTTTTTATTCCTTTTAAACCGCTTTTAGTAATCTGATTGTTATTCAACTAATTATTTGACTACATGTAGCAAATCATGTCACAAGAACTGTACCCACAATCTACAGCATGTTTATTTTATTAACAAGATTAAATTGTGGCCGGGTCACATAAATGTACCCGCGGGTTTTATAAATTAAGCATCACAACTACGTCACGGGAACCGTACCCGTAGCTATAACAATTATTTAATTAACGCACTTAAAGCAAACTACGAAAGTTCAAGGCATTTTCTACACTAGTTAAGATAATTAATTTTAGGGCCATAGATTATGGATTTTGTTGGCCCAAGTTCAGGTGAAGTTTTGAAGAATGACAAATGCACTCAGTCATGAACCAGGTCCATCATGTGAGACACATTGTTTATCAACCTATACATGTGAGATGCACGTGAAGGAGATAAGTCTCAAGGAGAAAGCAACAATATCTCCTGAACTGATCGAAAAGGTTGCATATTGAATAAGTAAAGAAAGTATCCGCATGGGAAGAGGACACAATCTGAATAAAGGATAGGGTTGGAGTTGGTATTATTCAAGGACTCAACTTCGATAGAAGTTCAGCAATTGAGTCTCAATCAAACTCTGATTACTAACTCATTAAATAGCAATGATTTTTCTCTTTTACATGCATTGCAAAAATGCAGAAGTTAAAACTAAATTGAGAGCAAAAGAGCGAGGCAATTTTTCAAGCAATTTATGTGAGATTCAAGTGTGCATTCCTGAAGCTACTTGGACAAGATAGAAGAACCAATTCCATTATGTTTATTCTTATTCTAGTTCAATTGTAGTAGGTGGTTTCAATTTTTACCTTTCCAGCTTTTGTAGAAGCAATTGTAATAGGTACTTTGAGTATACAAGTTATAGGCTAACTTGAAGGTGTCGCAAAAGTTGAGAATGTGTGCCACACTGGGATTAGAGTTTAATCCTTAGGTTTACAAGAGTTTTGTAAATGATGTTTTGGCTCAGTGATTTTAGTGGAAGTTTGGGAAATCCTACTGAGTAGTAGGTCGTGTTTTTTCACCTTTTGAGCCAGGTGTTTTCAACATAAAAATCTCTGTGTTCTTTATTTTATGTACTCTTAATTCCGCAAATAGTAGTAATAAGTACTCTTGATACCCAATTTTTTTCTATATATTTTTATACTCAAAATACTTTCAAAATATCCTATATATGCATATATAAGCATCCACAAAGGTTTTGGTATTTTTTCACATTTTTCAAGGATTTTAAAACCAATTTATGGCCTATTTTGCACTATGAAATCCAATAATTATTCCCAAAACTTGTCGTGTTGGTGAATAATTTATTTTATTCTTTCATTTACACAAAAATATAATTTACATGATTTTTACATGATTTTACAAGTCCTTTTGGTATTTCTAAATTAAAAGAGTATGAAATTGTAATTTTAGCCTATTTCTCGATTTAATAGCATTTGTAATCAAAAAATCATTTCCAATATTTTTAAATTAGTATTTATGCACTATTTATTAATTTAGTATTTTAATTTGATTTTAAAACATCATTTACTATTTTATAAAAATCAATTAGGGAAAATTGGCTATTTAAATTGTA
This sequence comes from Nicotiana glauca, assembly GCA_026770625.1. NCBI lineage: Eukaryota > Viridiplantae > Streptophyta > Magnoliopsida > Solanales > Solanaceae > Nicotiana > Nicotiana glauca. The sequence continues at coordinate 139,785 of MU756168.1, read as the reverse complement.
GCCCTTTTAATTTCAATCTTAGCCCAATTCCAGCCCCAATCTAACCCCAATTACACTACCCAATTTGATAAATTACCCGACCTATACCCTATTAACTAACCCGCCCAGAACCCCTTTTTAAATTAGGACTGTTGATTGTTTTAATCAACGGTCCACGTTCCCCTTTCCTAAGTTAAACCTGACCCCAACCCTAATCCCCCTCATTCTCTCTTCAGCAGCCGCCTTTAAACCCTCTCCGTCCCCAAATGCTCTCAACGACCCCTAAAACCCTAGCCCTTCTCCGACCCTTTTCCGACCTTATTTTACCGGAAACCATGGCCTCCCAGGCTTCGTGCAACCTATACTCACCACCACTCCCTTCTATGACCCCTTTTTTCAAAGATCGAAGTCCAATCTTGAAGATCCCCGGTTCAAAGGTCCTCCGATTTGAGTTCTATGACTCTTTCCGGCCTCCTTCTGGAAAATCCTAGCCTTGTGAGTCCGTCTTCGACTCAAGACCAGTCCGTTCCAGGCCTTTCTCTTTCTCTAAGGTTTTCGCTGAAAACCTAAGTCTCCGAGGTTTTTCTTCTTTTTTTCTCTTTAAGATATACTTCAGATCTATGTTATTTTCTAAGATTTCAAAGTGTTTTCTACATTTTTTGTCGATTTTATTTTCGAACTGTTCATCTTCTTAAAGCTTAGGGTTTCTCCGATTTTTTGCTCTACTGTGATTGCTTTTACTTTTGCTATAATTCCTAAGTATTTTCTACTATGATTCCTATGTACTTTTCTTTACCGTGTTGTTTATAGGTTTTCCAAGTAGCTTCTTTACTATGTTCTTTGCTTTCATTATGCTTTTCATGAATGTTTATGTTCTTTCTGAGTTCATCTTCGCCTATGCTTTCTTCTTTATATTCGAAATGTGATGAAAACCCTAGATTTTGGGGGTTTTCCAAGTTTTGTATGTGATTGTCTGCTGCCTGTTTAATTCCAAAACCCTAACTGTCTAAACTCCTTTCGTTCTTCTGATTTTTTGCTAAGCTCTGCGAGAACTTCTAATTCCATTTCATGTTTATGTTCTTATGCTCTCTGATTACATGACTCTTCTGCTAATCTTAGCCTCGCATGCTTGAATTTGTGCATCATTTTATAGTTATATTTTTCCTTTCAAATAACCCTAATTTTGGGGGTTGATTTTATTTCACTCTCTGACTTGGACCTATTTTTCTGACTAAATTCAATACTGAGTTCGAATCCCTAATTCCTTGATTTACTATGTGATTAGTGATTCTATTCTTCCCTTATTTGCTTAAAACTGTGTATCTTTCAAAAATGTATATGCATTTACCCTTTATTTTACAACTTATTCTTGATTTTGTTTCCATAAATGGAACTCTGTTTTATTACTCTAAGTACGACACCTTAATTAAAGGCAGTCCTTTCGCTAATTGATTATGACTTGATCCTAATTTATTTTCTTGCCTTACTTATTGCTTACTTTCAAACTATAAAACCTCCCCACCCCTTTTACTTCACACACGAACAATTACAAGTTCACACTCATTAAACTCTTTCTTCTCTTCTTTGCTTTTCTCTGCTACTTGTTCTGCTGTTTGGGTTTAGCTGGCTGAAAGCCAAGGCTAAGCTATAGGATTCTATCTGCCCTACTTGCTGTATTGTTTGAGTTTGCAACTGGTATGTCCATGATTTAAATACCATCTCCAAACTACGTGTTTATTTACCCTCTTCATATGCCTGTTTATGTTCGACTTTCTTACATTATGCAGTTAAATTTCAGCATGCCACAACCCTATCCAGTATTCCCATGTCTTTTGATTCTGTTATGCTTGTATTAGTACTTTCCTGTACATCCTTTTCCCCAAATCCCCATGGCTTAATCCTGTTTGTTGGTACAAATGCTTCATTATCAATCGCTTTCCCTAACCCCTTTGTGTTTGAGTATTGTTTTAGACTAGGGTTGCATTCTATTGATATCCCTAATTTAGAACCAGGTTTCCCTAAACCTATACTCAAATCGATCACATTCCCTTAACCCCTGTTATGTGTTGAGCTTGACTCAAGTCTGGTGGTGTCCTAACCACCATTCAGGCCTAAGTCTGACTTTCTCAAGTCTGCTCTTATTTGTCCAAGCCATGTAAAGGGTCAGGGATGTGCCAGTCCCACTCATGTCTGGGTATGACCATCCTTTTCTTTGGTCTTCCTCTAATCCCCTCACTTTACACTTATTCTTAGTTCTTTTAGTCCTACCCCCTGTGGTAAGCCATGCTTAGGGACCCTAGAGCTCCCTCTGAACTTTGAGGATGCCTAAGGGCGAGTAATTCAACACATTGCACTACTCAATTCAATCTCTAGGGTGTAAGCATTGCCTGGGCTTCCTGAAAGCCCTTGGAACTTTGAAACACTCTAAGAGAAGGCCTTGGAACCTGGAATCCGGAATTGGTGAAACACATGTTATTGGATCTTAAGATTGAATTAGGCAGCTCGGTTCTAGTTGTAGGCTGTGATGTATTTTCTGTTATTTACTTTATTTTTAGTAATAATCTTGTAAAAAGAAACTCGGGGAACTATTAGTATAGGGTGTGGGAGGGGTTTACTTTATTGCATGTAATTAAGGCTAGATACCATGCCTATAGGATTAAATGTTATAATTCAGTCACTTA
>MU756168.1:99522-116329 GCA_026770625.1 Nicotiana glauca | reverse complement strand
ACGGATCCAGTTCAATACCACGTCGATTCACCACAAACCCCAACAACTTCCCTGATGGCACTCTAAAAGCACACTTTGCTGGATTGAGTTTGAGATTGTACCTGCGAAGCCTCTGGAAAAACTTCCTCAGGTCATTAACATGATCACACTACTTCCTGGACTTCATAATTACATCATCCACATAAACTTCAATCTCCCGATGTATCATATCATGGAACATGGTGGTCATTGCCCTCATGAATGTTGCCCCTGCATTTTTCAGTCCAAACAGCATTACCCTATAACAGTATGTTCCCCAAGGTGTGGTGAATGTTGTCTTTTCAGCATCTTCCTCATCCATCAGAATCTGGTGGTAACCCGCATAGCAATCCACAAAAGAACCAATCTCATGTTTGGCACAGTTGTCAATCAATATGTGGATGTTTGGCAGTGGAAAATTGTCTTTTGGGCTAGCCTTGTAAAGATCCTGAAAATCAACACACACTCTGGTCTTCCCTTCTTTCTTTGGCACAAGCACAACATTGGCTAACCAGGTGGGATATTTGGTGACCCGTATAACTTTCGCCTCAAACTGCTTGTTGACTTCTTCTTTTATTTTCACACTGATGTTGTCTTGAATTTTCTCAGCTTCTGCTTGACAGGTGGGCATTCTGAATAAGTGGGCAATTTATGGACCACCAGATCAGTACTCAATCCCGGCATATCATTGTATGACCATGCAAAGATATCTTTATATTCATGCAAAAACTTTATCAATTCTTCCCTGAGTGAGGCTTCCAAATGGACACTTATCTTTGTTTCCCGAACATTTTCTTGATACCCTAGATTAATTACCTCTGTATCATTCAAGTTAGGTTTGGGCTTTTCCTCATATTGACTTAACTCTTTACTAATTTCTTCCAAAGCTTCATCATCATCATATTCCACCTCATTATCACATTCAATTTCTTGTAGTACTTTTTGATTATCAAGACTAGGCCGGGAATTCCTCATGCATGACACATCATTGAAATCAGCATAAAATGGACTGTACAAGAAAAAGAATGAAAGAAAAATAAAGGCCATCAGGAATAGAGAGAGAAAGAAATTGAATTTCATTGAAATTCAAAAGATAACAAGGTTTGACTCATCCGATTGGACGGAACATAGAAATCTATATTACAACCTTGAAATAAAACAGATTTAACACTCAAAAGCAAATCAAAAACTAACTACCACAACTCCCTTCGAGTTGGAAGAGGAGTAGCATCCCACTTATTCAGATTGGCCCGAGATCCCACGAACTGGACATCAATTCTGCTTGGACCCTCATCTGCTTCTACCACATCCACTTCTTCGAACAACTTTTCAAATCTTTCAATCAATTCCCTTTCAGGCTTTATCTCTGCCAAGCTGGGCATCACTGTTGCCGGGCACATTTTAATACTAGACCGGACGAAAGAACGGGAAAGGCGAGGGATAGATTTAGGGAGGGACCACACTTTCTTCTTCAACTTCCGAACTCTCCTTATATTAGCAGTGGTAGGTTTAAAGCCCAACCCAAAGTATCAATGTTACCAGGAAGAGACATTGGTTGTGTAATACCCTATAACGAAACTCCCAATCCCTTTCCAGGCAGAAACCTATTTTTCAACATTTCTGTGGCCACCATCACAGATGTATTTGCCACCTTTGGCATAGGAACATGCTCACCCTCCGGAACTTTGGCGACCGATACTGTATCCATCACTTGGTACACCCATGGGCCCTTATCGTCCTCGACTTCTTCAAAGGGAGTGATAGTATTGCAAGAATTATCTTCACCGTGGACCACGATATCTTGACGGTCTCATTTAAACTTTACCATCTGATGCAGTAAAAATGGCACAGCCTTCGCAGCATGGATCCATGGTCGACCCAGCAAAAGGTTATAAGATATAGCAACATCTAGTACTTGGAATTCCATTGTGAACTCCACTGGCCCAATGGTAAGTTCTAGCATAATATCTCCAATAGTATTCTTTCCGCCCCCGTCGAATCCACGTACACAAATGTTGTTCTTGTGAATTCTTTCATTATCAATCTTGAGTTTCTCCAAAGTATACGGAGGGAATATGTTGGCACTCAACCCATTATCAATCAGCATACGGGTCACTACCGAATCTTCACATTTCACAGTAAGATACAGGGCTCTGTTGTGTTTAGTTCCTTCTACCGGTNTGAATTAGCAGAGACAATAGAGAGATTTGCGCCGGCGTCTTCCTTAATTGTTCTACTATCGAGTAGTCTTGCGCCTTCATTTTCCTCAAGAATTCCTTGACCTCCTCTTCAGTGACAGCCTTTTTCACAGGAGCCAGATTATCTTTGGTAAGTTTTGCTTTTCTTAATTATTCGAGGGCAAAGCACCTCCCTGACCTCGTCAAACCGTGGGTTTCACAAATTTCATCTTTAACCTCTTTCCTCTGATACATGACAGTCACTTTGTTGTAATTCCATGGTACAGCTTTTGCATCCACAACGGGCAATTGAGTTACCAATTTAATAATGATCGGTTCTGCTTTGGCCCCTTTCACAATCAACACGTGCTTTGTACTTTCTCCCGGTACTATCACTTTCACTGGCTCAGGTTTTGTTACCACCACTGGCTCATCCACCACTTGTTTGACTGCAATCACTGTTCTCCAACCCATTGCTTTCTTATCTACCTTGCTTTCGCATGATTTGATCATCATTACTGTCTGAGATGGCTTTTTACACTCTCCCCCTTGTACCAACTCGATCATATGAGCTTCATGATGAACAGGTAAGGGGTTCTGTGTAATATTAGGAGTTTCGAGGGCCTGAACTTCAATTCTCCTCGAATCAATGAGCTCTTGAATAGAATTCTTCAAGTGCTAACATTTCTCCGTGTCATGCCCCGGAGCTCCTGAACAATATTCGCAGCTGACGGAATGGTCCAGGTTCCTTGGTGGTGGGTTCGGGATTTTTTATTCAATGGGGTTTAGGATTCCGAGCTGCCTCAGTCTATGAAATAGACTGGTGTATGATTCTCCTAACGGAGTGAAAGTCTTTTTCTTTTGCAGCCTATCATTTTTTATAGCAGGGTTTGGGCGGAAACCTGTTCCACCAGGGTTTTATATGTTTTGGGAGGTGGGTATGTATTCTGGGTATGATAGGTGTTGTGAGGAGCGGGTGCACGCCATGGTGCTTGTGGTTATGGGTAGGTTTGAGAATGGTGGACTGAAAAGTGTGGAGCAGGGGGAGGGTAATAATGTTGTGGTGGGCCATATGGTGCTGGTGGGTAAGGTTGATGATGTGGGCGAGGTTGATGGTAGTAAGGATTAGGGCTCCTGGACCATGTTCTTCCCTTTACAACAGCCACATCTTTCTTCTTCTTCTTTCCAAGGACCCCTCCAGTGCCCGTCTGGATGGCCTGAGTTGTGGCCTTTATCACCGAATAGCTTATGATCTTATTAGTTTTTAAGCCTTCCTCTACCATACTCCCCATCTTGACGACTTCATTAAATGTTTTTCCGACAGCTGACACCAAATGCCCATAATATATGAGCTCTAGAGCTTGTAAGAAGTAGTGCACCATTTCACCTTCCTTCATGGGTGGATCCACTCGGGCAGCTTGCTCTCTCCACCTGAACCCGTATTCTCGGAAGCTCTCTCCTGGCTTCTTCTCTATCTTCGTCAAGGAAAGTCTGTCAGGAACAATCTCCAAGTTGTATTGGAAGTTATTAGCAAAAGCCTGAGCTAGATCATCCCAAGTAAACCATCGAGTGTGGTCTTGCCTTGTGTACCACTCTAGGGCTGATCCACTAAGGCTCTGACTGAAATAGGCCATTAACAACTCATCTTTCCCACCGGCGCCTCGCATTTTACTGCAAAATCCTCTTAAATGTGCAACTGGGTCACCATGACCATCATAGAGATCAAACTTCGGCAATTTAAAACCTGCAAGTAGCTGCACTTCTGGGAATAAACACAGATCTTTATAGGCTACGCTCACTTTCCCCCCAAGGCCTTGCATGTTCCGGAAAGATTGTTCAAGACTCTTCACTTTACGGATCATTTCTTCTGGTTCGGGGTTTTTGGATGGTTTTTCTTCCTCAGATATGTCAATGAGAGGAGTATAAGGATAGGAATCATGATGTTGGAAGGTAGGCTCTGGTGGATAATAATGATTGTCTTGGGTATGAAATATGGGTTCACAAGAAGACTTGTGTAATGTGGTTGGTGGAGGAGCCACATACACGGGAGCGACAGGAGGTGGTGGTGGTGGGATCTGTTTTGGTGGTGGAGGTGGTGGTGGTGTTTGTGAGGTGGTTGCATAGTATGGTAGGTATGTGGGGTAAGCAGGGGATGAATTTACGGTGGGTGGGTCCTGTGTTTGGACTGGTGGAGGAACATAAGCAGGATTGGCTGGGTATGTGGATAAAGGTTGTCCCTTCACCCAGGCCTGGTACATTTCGGCCATCTGCTGCTTAAGCTTGTACATTTCTTCTTTCATAGCACTTACGTCTACCACCTCATCATCCCGGGCCGGGTCCACAACCGTAGCCTCAATCTCCTGGCTAATTGCTTTCGTCATGTCTTTAGAGCGAGTATTGTACTGATGGGTTGCCAGAATGCCAGTTAGCTAAAAACCACCTGTCTGGACTCAACAACAACAACGCTCGTTAGTGGTTAGGTCATTATTGATTAAATAATCGCACATTGGGAGCACAGACATATTTAAACAATTTTGCTCGGCCACATGCATTATCTTGTCTTTTCTCAATTATGGATTTTCATTCATTTTTGTCTTTTTCTTGCTTTGCCAATTCTTTGCTACGGCTTTTCTTTCTCTTTTCATCATCACCATTTTCTTATCTTTTCTTTTTCTTTTCTCTCTTCTTTTTTTTTCTTTTTCATATTCTTTTGATTTGTTTTTATATGATTAATATTGATCCTATAAATTTGCCTATCACGCATGTGTTTGAAGAAAAGAAAAACGAATAACATAAATACTATTTTTTGGGAATTTTCAAATTTATTAATAGTCAACAACGATTACAAAGATGGACTCTAAATGACATCCAAACTACGACCCTCTAAACAACTTTTGAAATTGAGATACAGAATGAAAAATACAGACTCGAATGCTTAACCTAATACAATGTAGACTCAAGAATACATCAAAGATCCTGGTACCCGCGGGACATCGTTCGGTCTCGCGGCGGGCCTATATGCAAGTCCCTTTTGGAATATGTCTAGGTCATCCATTATTTGTTTCACGAATATCATCACTGAGGAAAAAAATGTAGTCTGGGTCATATCTTCACATATCTGGTACTTCCGAGTGATATAATGAGCCATGTCGAGGATTCTTTCTCTAATCATCCCTTTTTCTTGAAGTAACTTCCCAATTTGTTCAATCCAAGCCTCTAGAGTCCGTTGACTTTTCTCTTGAAGTTGTTGCAGATCCATTTCTAATTGTGCTAAGGCTGTATAGAAATGTTCTCTTTCCATACTGAACTCTTTCGCTTGTTTGCTAATTTTGACCTCTACAGTAATAACCTTTTTCCTCAATCTGGCAACTTGGATATCATGTTCTTCTTTTAGTTGTTGAATCATGCGGGCCCTTTTTTCTGCATTCCTAGCCAACTGTCTCCGAACCCCGGTTAGTTCCTTTTCTATTTTGTCAAGGTCAAAACTATAATCACTCACTTTTTGTTGCAAATTGTCAATCAACTTTGCATCTCGGGCATTTCAGACAGGGGTTTCGGCTGCTATCCTCATTTTCTGAATTTGAGCTCACAATGCCTCATTTTCTTTAACCAATTGCCTTTTCTCACCCTCGCCAGCTGCTACCTGCACACTGTTTTCGAACTTGAGGTCTTGGACTTGTTTCTCCAGCATGCTAATCTTTGCCCGGTACTCATTTTCTTTAGCCAACCAATCCCACTGCTTTTTTGACAACTCAGCAAATTCTTGGACGTGAGGTCTTTTAGCTGGCCTTTCATGCTCACAATCTCTCCTATACCAAACGGAATAACCAGGTGACACTTCACCTTTAGCCCGATCCCTCACACAGGTATCTGATTTCAAACATTGGCATTCATTCCAAATTTGACGGACTTTTGATTCAGGAAATTGCCCATCAGGACTAATCTCAATTACTTGAGTGCTGAGGTCTCCATCTTTTGGCACTATCTGATATCTTCCGAGTTGCCGTACGACTCGATATGGAGCATAGGGTTGAATACTTTTAAGTCCCATTAAGAGAAAATACGACCCTTCTGTCGGCATGTATATGATTTCATTGACAGGTAGCCACCCGAATGTCCATTCTATTTGACTAGCAGTAAGAGATCGGAAGCATGTTGCCCAACCCTTAAATCCCTCCGGCAATTTGACCCTTTTTATCCTCGTGTAGAATTCTTCTATGCATGTTTTCTCTGAAGACCCGTAGCTCAAAAATTGAGGACGATGGCACAAGTGCTCGATCATCCATATTTGCAATAACAAATTGCATCCCTCAAAGAAATCTACTCCGGCTTTACAAGCTGTAAGGGCATGAAAGACATCAGCTAATACCATAGGCGCCAAAGTACTATTATCTTGAGTGAGGAGAGTACTGACAATTCCGGCTATTCTTATATCAATGTTCCCATCTTTCCTTAGAAACACTATCAAACCCAAAAAGGCTACCATGAAAGCAAAACGTCTATGTTCCTCCCATTTTGCACGGTTTGGTTTGCTACAGATCTTGTTTCCCGGGTTGTTAAAGCCTCCGATATGACCATATCTATGATATATGAAATTCATAGTACAAAAGCCATTCGCCAAATCTTCATTATGAACACTCCGGGCTATTTTCAGGGAATCTAGAAATCTATGAGCGGTAACAGCTCTTGGAGCAACTGGGTATTTGTCCTTCAGGGGAACCTCCTCTTTCCCAATGTAACTGGCAACTTCCTCTAATGTTGGGGTAAGCTCGAAGTCCGAGAAATGAAACACGTTGTGTGCCGGATCCCAACAAGTAACCAAGGCTCTGATGATATCTCCTCGAGGTATAATATCAAGTAATCCAGTAAGACCTTTCAAATATTTCTTGACTTCGTCTTGTCCATCTTTACCCAGATCATTCCACCATAGACGTAACTCCAAAGGGATTTTATTAAGGTGATTTATTAAGGTGATTTAATCTCTTATTATGACCCTAAAAAGAAAAAGACCATATATTTTTAATAATTTTATTTTCAAAATAAGGCCCAATTTAACAAATACGACCCTTCAACACTCCAATTTAAGATTTTAAGGTTGTACTTGCTACCAACTCAAAAGTGGTCGTTTTTGCACAAACAGCCTTCCGGCGGCTGTTCGGGACATTCGGCTATTTTTGACAAAACGGCATCACTTGATTTATGACTAAATTTGACCTTTTGGTTATTTACACAAAAGAGGTGGTTGGACCCATTAAGCATTGCCTACGTATCACGCCCCGAAAGACGAGAATCAAACCGGCGTAGTTCGGTCAAATTATTTTTAGACAAACCAATTTTAAAATTTTGGCAAAATTGAATTATTCCAACTATTTTTGAAGACAAAATTTTCTATTTTTTTATTGGAAAAACCAATTATATTTTTTTTAATTTTTGAAAGCAAAACAATATAATGATTTTTTTATTTATTTTCAATAATCCAAAACAAATCACTAAAAATCAACAATCTTTCTTATTTTTTAAATTCCTACAAAATTTCGACAGTATTTGAATATTGGTTTTTCTTCTAAAATAAACAATTGTTATTTTCTCTTTTCTTTTCCCTCAATATTGTTTTCCTAACCGGTCAGCATGATGGCCCGAGACAAATAAATGCAACATATAATCATGATGGTCTTTTTCATATTTGGGTTACCTGTCCTAGACGGACGCAACCCCTGTGTTGAGTCCCCTAAGTCATATATGATGCAGATAAATGTCCCTATTTCTGGGTTTGAAACCTGGTTATTTTGTTCTAGACTGTGTACCCGAGCGGACGACTCGAGTCGAGGAGGGGGCTACGTACCGAGGACTCGCGGGATCGTCCGACTTACTAACTTGTCCGACCTCTTTTCTTATTTTGGGTATGACACATAGAATGGGGAGTCTCAACCAGTAAGCATATCCCCGTAGGTAAGAAGAGAAGGGTTTTCGGCACAATTTATATACAGTTCAAATAATATCAAAGCGGTAAACATTTAGCACATTAATCAGGAACATATAGGGAAATCAGATATAAACAAATTTAGAAATTATTCCGACCTCAAATTCTTAAGCCCTGAACCGAAGTTCTGGGTTTCTTGTCCCCAGTAGAGTCGCCAGAGCTGTCACACCTCCTTTTACCGAGCTATTTAATACATCCCTGGAAGGGATATAATAAAAGGAAGGAGTTTTTCCAATTTAAGGACAATCAGAACGGGATTTATTTATTTAAATTTCAAAGTCGCCATTTGAGAGATTAATGGTGTCCCAAGTCACCGGTTGAATCCCGAACCGAGGAAAGTTTGACTCTGTTAACAGTCCGCGAACAAGAAATCCGGATAAGGAATGCTGTTAACCCGGGAGAAGGTGTTAGGCACTGCTGGATTCCGTGGTTCTAGCACGGTCACTCAACTGTTGCATTTGATTTTATCTGATTTTAATATATGTTCTACTTTTATGTGCCTTTATTAATACTCCGCTTTATTATTTAATTTTACAAGAAATGCAACATCGTAAAAATGTATTCCGGACCACACCGTACCAGTATGCATGTGGCCTTTAACACATTTTGACTTCGTTGAGATTTAGATTCGGATCACATAAATGTACACCCATACTTAAGAAAGTATATTATTATAAATCGTGCCTAAAGCATCTACGTCTATGTTAACTTTGGGAAAGACCGTGAAATTTGCTAAACGGTTGTTCCAAGTCTAAGATTTTATATAGCAATTTATTTTAGGGCCCCGCAATTGTATATTTAAAGCGGTGAGGCTCATCTCATTTTTTATTAAAGGGCATACCTAAAGTATACTATATTTTCTACTTGTTCCATCTCTAATAACAAAGGAAAAATCTTAATTGTTTATTATTACCTAATAGTTTTTGCATTTTTGGGACCACAAACTCATAAGAGCTCATGCTTTAATTCACATTGGGCTGGACTGCAGCCCATGTATCAATATTCCAGTTCAAATTTAAATTCGGCTGAGGCTCGAACTTGGCCATTCGTGTAAATACCAGGCCCAATGGCCCAAAACAGTCTAATTTAATATTGTAGGGACCGGGCCATATATATACCATCAGCTCACACCTACTTACTTTGGGCCATTCAAAAAGGCTTTGGTCTAAAATTAACATGCATGACGGTAGACATTTTTCTTTATTTTTAGATTATTGCAAGTTTAAGTCGAATTTAAACAAATTTAACTACTTAACTACCAGAAAATTTCCTTTACTTTTAATTCAATTTTACCTATTAATTCTGTTTTTATCAGTTCTAATATCAATTAAAATCGAATCTAATGAAACAACTGAGATTTCAAAGTCAAAACAGAATGATATTGTATTACGAAAACTGTTCTACTAAAGCATTTGAAGTTATTTCTTTAAACACTAATTACTTTAAACCAAACTAATTGCAATTATGATCGAATTATTGCAAAATTAAGATATCATTGCAAAAATAATATCAAATTGATTTTAACTTTTAGATACTAATACATATTTAATTTTCAAATAGAACATCTATAAACTTGCAATTCTCAACTAATCATACACTTAAACTTATGTATATTTTTTCAGAAGAAACGCTATTAATATACATAACTTCAGAGTTATAACATGAAACCTAAGTACAGCTATCACTTTTAACCTTTTAATCTACTAGTTTATTCAGTCCTATTAATGATTGAGATCGCATATCCTAAGAAATACTAATACAAGATCTATCAGAAACAAAATTCAAAGGTATCAGTCCAGTCCGAGTTTAATTACAAATTTAAACTATAACGAATACACATTTTAAATGTAAATTCTACATGTATCAAATAAGCTAAACAGATGTAAATGTTTATCAAAACTAATATTTCCATTTCTTCATCTCGTCAATACACCTTCACAGTCATTAGGAAATGAAAGGATATACCTGGAAATAAAATAAAACTCAATGAGAATCTACTTCAATCAATAGAAAATAGGATCAGCAATGGCAGTCTAACAGCAAATGATGCACAACTTCAATATCAACATAAATAAGCCCAGCAAATAGCAAATAAAACCTGCAGGAACAATAGACCTCCAGAAAATTTATATCTCAATGAACAAACAGATCAAATAATCTTCAAATGACCCTAAGAATCAATGTAACAGTAGAAATTTAACTGTTTTTTGGTATTTTTTGAAGTTTTGAATCAGAAAATCCTTAAGAACTTAGATCGAAAATGGCAAAGAATTCTTAAGTAATATTCAGATTTTTTTTAAAACTCTCCAAAACTTATTCAAAGAGGCCACATGAGGCTTATTTATAGAGTGTAAGGGAGTGAAATTTGAATTTCAGATTTTATCTTATTGGTCCCTCCCTTTATTGCAATTGAACCCTTATATTTTATAAACTATCAATACTTTTACCCTTTATTTGTTAGAAATTATGCTAAATACCCATCTAGAACCTTCTAAATCTAGTACAATTCCCTTTTTTCCCCCACCTCTAATTAACTTTTACTGACCTGCCCTTTTGTTATGCCTGAAATACCCCTACTTCCTTAGCTTTATCACATTTATACCATTTTCTATCCCTAAAACAACCTTGAACCTTACTCTTATTTACCAAAAAACCGTATCGCTTTTACCCCTTTACCCCTTTGGTTTAGACAATATTACGAAATTATCCTACTGTTTCAACTCAGAATCCAAACTCAACTATAACCAATACCCTAACTATCAACCCTAATCATAACTATAGGATCAAAACTAATCAAAATCAGCCAATTACTTATGCGAAGATCAAACAGCTATAAACCAATCAGAATTCATCAAACATAATTCGAATCATGGTCAATCATAACAAATCCAATTAACTACAGACTTATCAAAATTAAACCCTAATAGTATCAAATTATAAATCTAAAATACTATTTAAAATAGAGATTAAGTAACCCTAATAAAACTAACAACAAACAGAAATGATATTGAAAAATTATTAAAATCTATTTAATCCTAATATCAGAATTGATTTATTAAGATTTATTCTCCTTTAGTTTCAAAACAGATCAATTTTAGAGAACCAAGAATTAACAATCCGAAAGTTTAATTATTTTATCAAAAATCAAAAGAAAAATAACACATGCATACACAGAAGAAAATCAAAAGAAAGAAAGAAAGAAAATACTTAACTTTCTTTTTATTTTTCCAATAAACTTGTTTTTGGCTTTCTTTTTCTTCTATTTCTTTTAAAGATCATCTTCCAGTACCCAGGAGGCCTTTTTATAGCCTTTTCTTAAAATTTAAATCGCCGGCAGACTCCTTTTTGGTTTTTCGGTGGTATTTGGGATTCAAGGGTTTCAAAATTGGGTTAAGGGTGTCAAGGGTTGTTTATGGTATGATTTTGGCTTGATTTAGAAGAAGCAGTGTTCGCCAGAACTAGGGTTCCGACGACAATAAATTGAATATTTGACAGAATCTGGACTCATTCGAGGTAAATGGACTAGAGGGGTGTAATGGGGAGGCTGAAGTGAGTCTAAGGTGTTAAGGATAGGGAGATTGGCTTAGGTTGTGTCTCCCGCCGGTAGGGTTCCGGCGGGGACTGAGAGAAATTCAAGGCGTCTAGGGTTTTGATTAGATGAATAAGAGAAGAAAATGATTAATCAAGGGTGTAACGCTGGTATATTAAAATCTTTTAATGAACTGATACCGTTGGATTAGATGAACCAACGGCTCAGATTCATTGATCCCTGAAGCGACAACGTATTGCTTAAGTGATGATTCAATCTTGGCCGTTGGATTAATTAAACTAACGGTTCAGATCTCGCGAGATAAAACGATGTCATTTTATTTATTGGGAAACAAAGCCAAAACTGTTGGATACAAAGCATTGCAACGGCCCAGATCTTTTATTTTTAAACGTTGTCGTTTTGGTCTTTGGCTAACAGACCGGGTAATTCCCCTTTTGGGCCTAGACAAATTTCGATTTGGGCTATTGATTTTAGTATAATTCTTGTATTAGCCCTTATGTGTATCTGTATTGTATTATTTTATTTTTGTATTTTTTTCTGTATTTTATTTTTCTCTATATTTCTGTATTTTCCTTTTCTTTTATATTTTGTATTTATTTTCTGATTTTATTAAATTGTTAAACCAATTATTTCTAGAAACATCTTATTTTGTAGTAATTTCAATTAAAAACTAAAATGCTATTTTTTTATTTTCATTAATTTGTTCCCAAAAATGAATTAATACCAAGATTGTAAAATTAAACTTCTAATGCGTATTCGTATTTTTGTATATTTTTACGAAATATTATGAAACTATTTAACACAAAATGACATCAATATTAGCAAAAATTAAGAATCATTTTGTTTGGATTTTTTAGGAATAATTTGCTTAGGGCAAAAATCACGTGCTCACAATAGCAAATCCTGTTAAGCGAGTTCGACATTATTTATGTTACCCAGAAGGTAGTCAAAGGGCAAGCTTTGGCAGATCACCTCACCGAGAATCTTGTAGGAGGAGAATACGAACCTCTAAAGACGTATTTTCCTGATGAAGAGGTAGCCTTCATAGGAGAAGACATTGCAGAATCCTATGACGGTTGGAGGTTGTTTTTCGATGGAGCTGCAAATTTCAAAGGAGTTGGTATAGGAGCGGTCTTGGTATTAGAAACTGGTCAGCATTACCCAGTATCCGCCAAGCTCAGATTCCCGTGCACCAACAATATGGCCGAATACCAAGCCTGCATCCTAGGGCTCAAACTGGCAATTGACATGAACATTCAGGAACTATTAGTGATAGGAGACTCGGACCTACTCACATCAGGTTTGAGGAGAATGGGCAACCAAGAATTCCAAAATACTCCCCTATCTGCATCATGTACAGGAGTTGAGGGAAAGATTCAGAAAGACAGAATTCCAGTATGTTCCCAGAATGCAGAATGAGTTCGCCGATGCTTTAGCTACTTTGTCGTCTATGATCCAGCATCCCGATATAAACTTTATTAAACCCATCCAAGTCAAGATTCATGACCAGCCAGGTTATTGTGCTCACGTCGAGGAAGAAGTCGACAAAAAACCTTGGTTCCACGATATCAGATAATACCTGACAAAAGGAGAATACCCAGAACTTGCAAATGCTACTCAGAAATGAACCCTTCAGAGATTTTCCAACAACTACTTTCACAGTGGAGGAATCCTGTATAGGAGGACTCCTAATTCGGGATTATTAAGGTGTGTCGAGGAAAGAGAAGCAACCAGACTATTAGAGGAAGTGCACGCGGGAACTTGCGGACCGCGTATGAATGGTTTCGTGTTGGCGAAGAAGATACTCCGAGCAGGGTATTTTGGATGACTATGGAAACAGACTGTATCCAGTATGTCCGGAAATGCCACCATTGTCAAATACATGCGGATATGATAAAGGTGCCTCCAAACGAGCTTACTGTAACAAGCTCGCCATGGCCATTCACCTCTTGGGGAATGGACGTCATTGGACCAATCGAACCTGCCCCATCAAACGGGCACATGTTCATCTTAGTGGCAATTTATTACTTTACTAAATGGGTCGAAGTAGCATCGTACAAGGAAGTCACCAAGAAGGTAGTAACAGATTTCGTTCGCGATCGTATGGTCTGCCGGTTCGGGATTCCGGAATCAATCATCACCGACAATGGTTCTAATCTCAATAGCGACCTGATAAAGGAAATGTGTGAAACATTCAAGATTAAACACAAGAACTCTACGGCTTATAGACCTCAGATGAATGGAGCTGTAGAAGAAGCCAATAAGAACATCAAAAAAATACTAAGGAAGATGATCGAAAAGCACAAGCAGTGGCATGAGAAGTTGTCATTCGCCTTACTTGGTTATCGTACCACGGTCCGCACATCAACTAGGGCCACTCCCTACATACTGGTTTATGGTACAGAAGCAGTCATCCCCACCGAGCTAGAAATTCCCTCCCTGAGGGTCATACAAGAAGCAGAGCTAGATAATGTAGAATGGGTCAAAAGTCACTACGAGCAATTAGCTCTCATTGACGCAAAGAGAATGAACGCTATCTTTCACGGTCAACTATATCAAAATAGAATTTCCATGGCCTTCAACAAGAGAGTCAAGCCGAGGAAGTTCTCGCCAGGATAGTTGGTATTAAAGAAGATATTACCGCATCAAGAGGAAGCCAAAGGGAAATTCTCTCCCAAATGGCAGGGTCCGTACATGGTTCATCGAGTTCTGACTGGAGGAGCCCTTATTCTCGCAGAAATGGATGGAGAAGTTTTGTCAAAGCCTATCAACTCATACGCAGTGAAAAGATACTACATTTGCTTTTCTTTCATGATGTATTTTGAACTACGCCTGACCTGATTCCCGTTCAAGAGGGGATACGTAGGCAGCCCTATGGGTTTGGTCACATATTAATAAAATTCCATCTTTCCCCCACAATTGGAACTGGGGCAGAATTTTGAGGAGGACCCTCAAAATTCCTAAGTAAGAATTTCAGTCTTTTCATCAGCACCAACCTAGTAAACTGGGCATAATTTTGAGGAGGACCCTCAAAATTCTAGAATCGATCCGCGTTCAATCATTCAGCACAGCCGTCAGCAGCACCAGCCCGGTAAAGCAGGGCAGAATTTTGAGGAGGACCCTCAAAATTCCGAAACAAGTAAGGTTGTCATGTCTTGAACCACGTTGCAGTTGTTGGTTCATCCAGAATAAAACCATTTTCAAATTTGTACTTACATTATATTTACTAAGTCAGGCATAAGAATCATTTGCATCACTATCGTTTAGCAACGCTACCCCAATGATACGTGACGTCTAAGGCCAAGGAATACGAACTAACCTTTCCCCTCTACAGAACTCACAATTTTTCTTTGAATGCAGGCACCCCGGGTCGCAAATTATTGAATACATTTACATACTCGGTCTCTTCAATAGTGAGGAACAATCGCTCATTCGCAAAGTCATTATCCACACTCAACGCTCCCCAGCAGTCCTAATATCGCAAACCGTCTACCGGCTAAGAAAACTCACTGCCATTCGTTCTTTTACATTCTTGTATTGCATAAGGCTACTATCTGCCTTTCGAGACTAAGCTCTGTCTCCACCTGCATTTTTGCATAAGGCTACTCTCTGCCTTCCGAGGTTAAGCTCTACCTCTATACTGCATAAGGCTACTATCTGCCTTTCGAGACTAAACTCTGTCTCCATCTGCATTTTTGCATAAGGCTACTCTCTACCTTCCGAGGTTAAGCTCTACCTCCATACTGAATAAGGCTACTATCTGCCTTTCGAGACTAAGCTCTGTCTCCATCTGCATTTCTGCATAAGTCTACTATCTGCCTTTCGAGACTAAGCTCTGTCACCACCTGCATTTTTGCATAAGGCTACTCACTGCCTTCCGAGACTAAGCTTTGTCTCCACCTGCATTTTTGCATAAGGCTACTATCTGCCTTACGAGGTTAAGCTCTACCTCCATACTGCATAAGGCTTCTATCTGCCTTTCGAGACTAAGCTCTATCTACATCTGCATTGCATAAGGCTACCTATCTGCCTTCCGAGACTAAACATTGTCTCCATACTGCATGGCTGAGATATTACCTCTTAATTTTTCGACTGGCTGAAATATCACCACCTGCATTTTAAATTCTCATTCGGCTGAAATATCACCACCTGCTTTAAATTCTCACTCTGGTTGAAAGATCGCCACCCTGTGCATTCATCTGGCTGAAAGATCGCCACCATGTGCATTCGTTTGGCTGAAAGATTGCCACCTTCTCATGGGCTGAAAGATCGCCAACTCATTCAAAGGCGTCATAGTTCGGAGGCACCATCTGCATAGCCCGAGAACATCATTTCTTGGCATGCGAACCCTTACTTTTACGCTCTTCATGGCCCAGGACATCATAGTCTGAGGACGTCATCCTAACTGTCCAAAGACAAGCATTCATGGTCCAACGGGAACTTGCATCACGTTTAAATTATGCAATATACATGCACTATGCATTTGTAGGTGTTCCGGCTAGCTCATGGCCTCCTCAGCAAGAGCGATTCCGCTCCAGCCCTCCGCAATTTGTCCGATTCCAAGCACCCGCTCTGATCTAACCATCACGTCCATTTTTCCGAATCCTATCGGCATATTCCGTTAATGGTCCCCCGAACTACATATGGCCTGATTCCTATAAAACCAGGGATATGTAGGCAGCTCGAAAACTAGAGCGCGGTCAATATCCTACTATAATTGCCGTCTCCGGTCAAAATTGGCCATCTTATCTTTACCCGATAACTCTTTCATCCTCCTCGGGTAAAAAGGGGCAGCTGTTGATACCCAATTTTTCCCTATGTATTTTTATACTTAAAACTCTTTCAAAATAGCATGTATATGCATATATAAGTATCCACAAAGGTTTTGGTATTTTTCCACATTTTTTCAAGGATTTTAAAACCAATTTATGGCCTATTTTGCACTATGAAATCCAATAATTATTCCCAAAACTTGTCTTTTTGGTGAATAATTTATTTTATTCTGACATTTACACAAAAATATAATCTACATGATTTTTACATGATTTTACAAGTCCGTTTGGTATTTTTAAATTAAAACTG
>MU756168.1:54382-87400 GCA_026770625.1 Nicotiana glauca | reverse complement strand
AAAACCCCCCCCCCCCCCCCCCCCCCCTCTTGTGTGGTATTGACATTTAGAACATCAAATTTTTTTTTGCGTATGGCGCACCTCAATTTATTTTGAAAGAAAAGATTTGTGTTTCACTAAGGCAAATAAAAAAAATACTCCTTTAATCTAATTTAAAATTAGATATCAAACCATGTCATGGGGATCGTACCCGTAGTTGTAATAATTTAATTACGTGGCTTAAGCAAACTACGATTATTCAAGTAAATAAGTAACAAACATTGAAGTTTCGATTTTCATTTCAATATAGCCCAATGCCTCCATGGCCAATTTCTAACAAAGAAACACGTAAACAATGGCAGATATGAACAGAATAAACGAAGTCAAAATCCAAGCAAAGAAAGTGCCTAAGACAAAATAGTCATCTAAGCAATTAGGAGTAAATACGAAAATCGATGGTAAATAACCAAAAGGGATTAAAACATGATCTCATTCCACTTTGTAACAATAGGAGACCGTTCTGACTCTACTGACCCACAAAACTTAAATGATAAAATACTACGAGTAGTACATAAGCTCGAGATTGATGGGGAAGTCTGCATTTGTTTTGAAGTGATGGACCTTGTAGACTTGGCTTGTAGAAACTTTATTAATTGAAAAATTCATTCACATAAGAGAACAAAACCTTTTACATGTTATAGACACTTTTGAGAAAAGATGACGAGGATGCTTATTAAAGAAATCTAAACTTAATAAAAAGCTCTAACAACAAAACCTCTTACTTTGAGATTATTGTAGACCCAATTCTCTTGTCCTAAACTTAATCGAGGCCGCAAATTCAAAAAAAGAAATTAATGATCTCTCTGATTAACACAAAGATTATAGCGAACCAAAATGAAACTTTATACAACGAGATAAAGGATTAACCAAGATCCATCAGAATTCTACGAAACATATTAGCAACACTATTTAATTTTTTAACCAAGCAAGCTTCAACCTAAACTATTGAACTTCTACCAGAATGAAAGTATAATGGGTAAACAAAAGGGACCCTCGCAGATTGGAAAGCAATTTTTTTTTTAATTATGAGTTTTATAAAGTTATATCAGAACTTTTGCTAACCAAATAGCAGATCCAAACATGACTATCTTTTCAAGCAAGATATGGTGAGTTCATTTTTTACTTTAACAACAGAAGACAAACTAATTTTAGTAAGCCAAACAAAAATACGGTCACAACTATTTTGGCATCAAACAATCAAGCTCTCATTTAACCATAAACAAGAAAAAAATGGAGGCAAAAGTAATAGGAAAGACACCAGTTAAGCCAAAATTCTTTGTAAAAATCAGCCAACACACAAATGTCGACTCCAAAAACCCGATAAGAACCAACAGCAACAAACAAAGAAAAAACTCAATCGAACCCAAATCTTGAACCTTCGAACTAGAACAACAGCTCCAACACCGACGAGCCTGTTTAAACCACATTCACTTTGAACGGAAATTAGAGAAGGAAACTGGAACCCCTTTTTTGATTATTTTTTTTAGATTTTTGAATCAAAAATAAGAAACAAGAAAGAGAGTAATGAATTTTTATTGTCCTCTCCAGAATCGAAAAGAAGACAGAAAGAAAGATCCAAAAAGAAAACTAATAGAAAATCCTAAAGGCTTTCCTTTTTTCTTTTCGCAGAAAATTTTCTTTCTAAATTTCCCCCAGGATCCCTGAAAATTTTTTTTTTCCTTCTAAACAAAAAAGGTTACCTTATATATAAACCTCAAAAATCACGAAGCTTCTGCCCAAAATCCGAAAATCTTCTCCTTTGTGAGCTATTTTAGGGACAAATGAAAGGCATGGATTGATTTACATATATCCACGACTCCCATTCATCCAGCAAATCGCTCAAGAGTACAAAAATAACTTGCAAATTCGGAGAGAATATTCTCGTTTTGTCAGAAATCCGTTAGGATTAGAGTGACTTAGAGAGATGGAACCCATTTGAGTGAACTTGCGTGAGTTTCAGGCAAGTTGAGGTTGGCTCAGAGGAGGGATACGATGAACAGTGATGGCGTCGTTTCTGTTCTTTAGGATTAAGGTTTGATCTAGGGGGAAAATGTTATTAAGAGCTTATATTTTAAGGGAAACCGGACGGGTCCAAAGGCGAGTTTGGGTCACAGGTCTTGGGATGGAGCAGTTTAAATGGTATTTGGACTGGAGGAAGTTGGGTCAAATTGAATTTTCAGCCCTAATTAAACTAACACTTTACAATTCGTTTTCCTTTTTTTTTAATTTTCTAATTAATGAAATCCTAAAATTAAAATTCTAAATTATCTAAATTAAAAAATTAAACTAATTACCTAATTACAATAATTATAAAAGTTAACTAATCCTAAATTATAAGAGAAAGATCAGTAATATAATAATTAAAAGGTAAAAAAATGTAAAATGAGCTAATTTTTGTGATTTTTATTTTTTATAAAATAAATAATTATTAATTAATACTAAAAAATATAAAAACAAAACCTAAATGCAATGGATAATTTTTTTTGTATTTTCATGATTTTAATAAAATTAAACATGCACAAAAAATACAAAGAATTAATAAAAATTATACAAAATACATATAAAATGTCAAAAAATAATTGAAAAAATATACTTTCTTGGATTCTATAGGAGTTATTCATATAGGGCAAAAATCGCATGCGTACATATGCCTGAATATGAGAAATATCCATGTCCGGCTGAAGCGAGACCGACATACAATCGTTAAGAAAGTGAGGCTCTAATCCCATAGTGGGAGCATACCTAGCTAACGAATCAAACTGAAGGCTGTACTCCCGAACACTCATGTTATCCTGTCGAAGGGTCAAGAACCTATCAACTCTGGCTCGCCTAAGCTCTATTGGAAGATAATGACGAAGAAAAGTTTTTGTAAACTCATGCAATACTGCTGGAGGGACAATTCCCACGACTCATACCAATTAACTGCAACATCTCGGAGTCTATAGGAAGCTAGCTCAACTGACTCGATCGCAGTGGCCTTCATTACCCGCAATATCCTCTCCAATCTATCAATATATACCAGAGGGTCCTCATTTGGATCTGCTCCAGTGAATATCGGAGGGTCTAAATTAATAAAGTTACGAACCCTCACACTCACGGAACCATCCGAGTGACCAATACCTACTTCCTAACGTCGAGCATGTGTAGCTACTAATCGGATCAATAACTGAATAGCATCTCTCATCTCCTAACCTAGTGCATTCGGCTGAGGTGTTGAATATTTAGGGGCGGGCGCTGGAAATGGTGCCCCTTGGAGCTCTTCGAGAAAAGGCGGGGCATGTAAAGTTTGAGATGGAACCTCACTATGAGACTCTCCCCGAGCCCTGGTAACTCGTGGCTCTCGGCTAGTAGTTTTACCGGCCACGAACTTTCCCTTCTAGGCGGCCGTACTCTTTGGAGGCATTAATGAAAATATAGCATAATATTAGGTACATGAATTACTATATCACACGATCTGGGATAAAATGAGAAGATAACATCCTATATGTCCTATAGCCTCATGTATACAAGTGTGGTGCATGACACACCCATAAACAAGACTCTACTAAACACGGTATGTAGATAATCCTAGGAGAGAACTGCTCTGCTACCACTTTTGTCATACCCCAAACTGATGGTCCGCGATGGGTTCCTAAGTCCTACCTGTCTAATACCCCTAAGCATGCGTCTAAGATATGAACCTGAATAACATCTGCTGCATTACAAAAATAACATACGTGAATGAAACCTGCCATCAAGGCATATGTACATATACATGCGAGATACAGTGGGCGAGCCAACAATGCTGCCGTAGACAACTATACGTCCAAAACTGAAAGCCGACAAGGCCACATACAACCCAACTAGACATACCGTCCACACACCTCTAACCGAAACATAATTGTACGAAGACGGGACAGAGCCATGTCATACCCATATACACATATATATACAAATGTATCGTACCAAAATCAAAAGCAGCTCCAGATTAAATAGAGCACGCCAACTCTTGTTGATCAGGGATTGTAAGAACAATGACCATCAACTACATGCACATGCGGGCATGAAACGCAGGTGTCACGACCCCAGTTAGCCCTCCGTGAGCATGTCGTGACGACACCTAGTCCCTACGACTAGGTAAGCCTAACAATGCGGAAATAATACAACTTGCAGAAATTTAATAATTTAAACTGAACAGCTAGAAGAAAAACTGTATGTATAGATGGCACTTGGCATATACAGCTAAATAATGCGGAAGTCTACTTTATCATCCCTAAACCCGGAAACTCATGGGAACACAAGCTAACGGAATGTAATACACTGCTCTAACTCCAGAATGTATAAACCAAAAGTAAGAAAGGAAGGCTAACTGCTAAAGCTAGAACAAGAAAGAGACTCCTGGTTTGCGGACGCGGCAAATGTACTTCGAAGTCTTTGCTAAATCTCTCCGCCTCGAGGATAATATGCCTGGGTAAAGCTACCTGGATTTGCACATGCACAGAAGGGGCATGAGTACACCAAAACGATACTTAGTAAGTGCCAAGCCTAACCTCGGTCAGGTAGTGACGAGGAAGGTTAGGGCCCTACGGAGAATAAAAATTTTAATAAGTCTTGCAATAATATGAATAAACAGAAATAATGAGTACAACTATGAAGTAAGACAGGTTATACAAGGCAACAAATAACACACAAAGAATAAGGTTACACGGAGTAAAAACTGCTCAATATCAATACCATCCATGAGGATCTCCCAGGATACCGTCCTGTAGTCCATTTCATCAACTGTATAAGGATCTCTCGGGATACTGTCCCGTAGTCCAACTATCAAAGTAAATATGCAGGGGGGATCTACCGGGAATCGAGCACGCAGTCCAAAGTAAACAAAAAAGGGGGGAGCTACCGGAATCCCACATCCGTAGTCCCAATGAAAATGCGCAGTCACAACAAGAAGATACTCAGAAATGAAGCTCAAAAATACAAAGCAACAAGTAGGTCTAGCCTAACATACTTCACGTAGTACAAACGAAGCAACTTAAGCAAATAGGCAATTTAGATCAACTAAGCATGTTTTGCGAACTAACACAGGCTATAATTGTAAATGGAATAAAACAGGTAAGAAAGAAGCTCAGTCTAAATATTTAAGTAAAATCGGATTTTCAGCAATTAGCTCAAGTACACGCTCGTCACCTCACATACAAGGCATTTAATTACAAAATATCATATCCTAAGGGGAAGGCCCCCAACACAAGGTTAGACAAGCCACTTATCTCGAAACGGCTCCATAATTAACTCGAAACCACACGTTTTCCATGAGTATCCGAATACAAATGGCCCAAATATATTCAATTCAATTATATATCGTAAATAACATCTCAAGCAACTGATTCTACTATTTAATTCAAAGCTAAGACGCGAAATTAGGTAGAATAACCAAAATTCCCCTCAGGACAACGTCTAAAAATTGGATAAAATTAACATTTTCAAAACGTTCGTACTCTCACGAGTCTAACCATACAAAAATCTCCCAAATCGGAGATCAAACACCCATTCAAAACTCAATAATCAGGTCTATCAAATATTACCAATTTTTCATCTAAAATACAAAATTAAAAGGGTAATTCATGATTAGATTATTGGGTTATGAGCATAAAGGAGTTTAGAATTGTTACCCAATCATTTCCCTTGAAAAACTCTCGAAATCTCCCTCAAATTCGAGCTCTTAAGCTTGAGTTTTGGTAAAAATGGCAAACCCTAGGACATTGAACTGTTTATACAGCCCAGGCATTTGTCCTATGTGATCGCAAAAGGAAAAATGCGATCACGAAGAGTAAAATTTAAAGGCTGAGAAAAATGGTCTATGCGAATGCAGGCATAGCCATGCGATCGCACAGGAGACAGAGACAGGCTTATGAGATTGCGAACAACACAATGCGATCGAGTAGAAGGAAATTGCCCCCCTCCAAATTACACTATGCGATCGCGGAGAAGGAACATGGCCCCCTCCAAATTTACACTATGCAATCTCAAAGGAGAAGATGCGATTGCAGAGAAGGAAAATTGTCTGCAACTGCTGAAGCAAAATATGCTACTTTCTGAGTTATAAAAATGACCCGTTGAGCATCTGAAACACACCCGAGGCCCCCAAGACCTCCACCAAACATACAGACATATCCCATAACATCATTCAAACTTTTACCAACCCTTAAACCACCTAAAACAACGTCGAAAATTCGAATTAACCAATGATTTAAGCCTAAGAACTTAAAATTCTATCAAAACACGCATTCGATCAAAAACCTAACCAAACCTCGTCCAAATGACCTGAAATTTTACACACACATCCCAAGTCACATGATGGAGCTATTGCAACTTCTGAAATTCTATTCCAACCCACGGATCAAAATCTCACTATCGAACCAGAAACTTCAAAATTCCATCTTTCGGCAATTCAAGCCTAAATTAGCTACGGACCTCCAAAACGCATTCCGAACACGCTCCCAACCCCGAAATCACCTTATGAAGCTAACAAAACCATCAGATTTCCATTCCAATTCCATCTTCATGCTGCTCTAACTATGGAGCATTTTCCAACACTAAAGCTCTCATTTAGGGACTAAGTGCCCCAAAACTCTTCGAAAAACAAAATCGAACGTTCCGGCAAATCAAAATAGCAGAAATAAATTTGGGAAAAATAGTTAATAGGGGATCGAGGCGTAAATTCTAAAAACGATCGGCTGGGTCGTTACATCCTCCCACAATTTAACATTCGTTCGTCCTCGAACGACCACAAAGACATACCAGAAGTAGTGAAAAGATAAGGGAAATGGTTGCGCATATCCTGCTTGGTCTCCCAGGTCGCCTCCTCGACCGGCTGACCCCACCACTAAACCTTCATAGATGCAATGTTTTTTAACCTCAGCTTCCTAACCTGCCTATCCAATATTTCCACTGGCTCCTCAACATAAGATAGATCCTTCTCCAACTAGACTAAGCTGAAATCCAACACGTATGACGGATCACTGTGATACCTCCGGAGCATCGAAACATGAAATACCTGATAAACCCCTGCCAGCCTGGGAGGTAAAGAAAGCTCATAGGCAAACTACCCAACTCGCCTAAAAATCACAAAAGGACCAATAAACCTCAGACTCAGCTTCCCTTTCTTCCCAAATCTCATAACGCCTTTCATAGGCAAAACTCGAAGCAGAACCTGCTGTCCAACCATGTAGGAAACATCATGAACCTTCCAATCCACGTAACTCTTTTGTCTGGACTGGGCTGTACTAAGTCTACCCTAAATCACCTTGACTCTCTCCAAAGCATCCTGAACCAAATCTATGCCCAACAATCTGGCGTCGCCTGGCTCGAACGAACCCACCGGAGATCTACATCACCTACCATATAAGGCATTGTATGGTGCCATCTAAATGCTGGATTGATAGCTGTTGTTGTAGGCAAACTCCACCAATGGAAAGAACTGATCCCAATAACCTCCAAACTCAATCATGCACGTATGGAGTATATCCTCAAAAATCTGATTGGTGTGCTCAGACTGTCCGTCTGTCTGAGGGTAAAATGCTATACTCAATTGCACCCGAGTACCCAACTCTTGCTGAACGACTCTCCAGAACCGTGATGTAAACAAAGTACCTCTGTCTAAAATAATATAAATTGGAATACCATCCGGATGAACTATATCCCGGATATAAATCTCCCCCAACCGCTCCGATGAATAAGTAGTACATGTAGGAATAAAATGAGCAGCCTCGGTCAGCCGATCTACAATCATCCAAATGGCATCAAACTTTTTCAAGGTCCGTGGGAGTCCAACTACAAAGTACATGGTGATCCGCTCCCACTTCCACTGTAGAATCTCTATCCGCTGAAGCAACCTACCCAGCCTTTGATGCTCATACTTCACTTGCTGACAGTTGAGGCATCTAGCTATATATCCAACCATATCTTTCTTCATCCGCCTCCACCAATAGTGTTGCCTCAAATCCTGATACATTTTCACGCTACCCGGATGGATGGAATACCGTGAACTATGGGTCTTTACAAAAATCAACTCTCGAAGCACATCATTATTGGGCACACAAATCCGACCTTGCATCCTCAATATCCCGTCATCTACAATGGTCACATCTCTGGCTATCTGAATGCATAGGCAATCACCCTATCGTCCTGCATCAATACCGCTCCAAGGCCAACTCTCGAGGTATCACAATAGATAGTATAAGACCCTGAACCTATAGGCGATATCAAAACTAGGGTTGTAGTCAAAGCTGTCATGAGCTTCTGAAAGCTCGCCTCACACTCCTCTATCCACTGAAATGGAGCACCCTTCTGGGTTAATTTAGTCATAGGGGCTGCAATCGATGAAAACCCCTCCATAAATCGACGACAGTGGCTCGTCAAGCTAAGGAAACTGCGAATCTCTGAAGCTGAGGATGACCTGGGCCAACTCTTCACGACCTCTACCTTTTTTGGATCCAGTCGATACCACATGGCCCAAGAATGCCACGGAATCCAACCAAGATTCACATTTTGAGAAATTTGCATATTATCTTCTATTCTCTCAGAGTCTGAAGCACTGTCCTCCGGTGTTGCTCGTGATCTTCCTGACTCCGAGAATATACCAGAATATCATCAATAAATACAATGACAAAGAGTCAAGATATGGCTGGAATACACTGTGCATCAGATGCATGAAGGCTGTTGGGGCATTGATCAGCCCAAATGACATAACAAGGAACTCTTAATGACCATACCGAGTCTTAAAGGTAGACTTTGGGATACCTGGCTCCCGAATCTTCAACTGATGGTAACCAGAGTGCAAACCACTCTTAGAAACCACCCGTGAGCCTTGAAGTTGGTCAAACAGATCATCAATACGAGGAAATGGATAATAGTTCTTCATTGTAACTTCGTTCAGCTGGCGGTAATCAATATGCATGCGTATAGAACCATCTTTCTCCTTTACAAATAACACAGAAGCACTGCAAGGTGACACACTGGGCTGAATAAAACCCTTATCAAGCAATTCCTGTAACTGATCCTTCAACTCCTTCAACTCAGAAGGAGCCTTATGATACGAAGGAATAGAAATGGGCTTGGTGCCCGGCAACAAATCAATGCCAAAATCAATATCTCTATCAGGTAGCATGCCCGGAAGATCAGCTGGAAACATATCGGGATAATCCCGTACCACTGGGACCAATTCAACAGAAGGGGGTATCAACACTGACATCTATAACATAAGCTAAATACGTGACACACCTTCTCAACCATACGTTGAGCTTTAAGCAAAGAAATAACTCTACTGGGAGTGTGATCTAGAGTACCACTCCCCTCAACACGCGGCATACCTAGCATAGCCAGTGTCACGGTCTTCGCATGACAATCAAGAAAAGCATAATGCGGCGACGACCAGTCTATGCCCAAAATAATATCAAAATCGACCTTACTGAGTAACAATAAATCTGCTCTATCTCAAAACCACAAATAGTAACCAAACATGACCAATCAACACGGTCCACAACAAGATAATCCCCCCCACAGGAGTAGAAACATAAAAAGGAAAACTCAAGGAAATCTCGAGGTACACCCAAATAGAGAGCAAAATAAGAAGACACATAAAAATTAGTGGAGCCTAGATCAATTATAATCGGTACACCTCTATAACAAACCATGAAAATACCTGTGAAGACAGAATCGCAGGCAACAGTCTCGGTACGGGCAGGTGGGGCAGCAATTGGGGTTGAAACCACAGCTTGAGAAATCTGTGGGGCGTGCTGTGGTCGCAAAGTCTGTGGAGGTGCACTCCTCCCAATTCTAAGGAAATACCTCACCACATAACATATGTCAGCACACTCAAAGAAACCTCGCAACTGACGTGGCAGTGGGAACTGTGTGGTACGGGTACTCTAAGACCCCTGAACACCTGAAACTCTATGTGAAATCTGCGATGCAAACTGAGCTGTCTAACCCACAAAATCTCTACCATGCCGTACTCTTACTCTAAAATAAGGACTAGTGTGTCTCTCCAATCTACGAGGTCTACTCACTCCTCTATACTCTCCCTACTGACCTCGTTTGTCCTCTCTCTCCTAGACTCACCTGTCCCCTACACGGGGAGAGGTCCTCACCACCCGCTGAACTAGGACCACAGGCTGTGTTACCATGACACCTGGAACCTAACTAATGGAAACTTGCTGCTCTGGAGTGGGGGAGGCGGGAGTATGGGTCTCTCCCCCGATCTATAAAGTAGTCGGTACAACCCGAATCAACCCCGCTTCGATCAATTTACCAAACATGCTAAGGAATTGTGCCAAAGTCTGCTAAAGAGTTGGAGTATTGGTAGCCATATTCGTGTCAAGTACCTGAACTCCGCCTGGATCTGCTGGTGGTACCTCGGCGGCAGCTCGCACAGGTGCTCTAGCTGCACCACGTGCGCGTCCTCATCCTCTACCTTGGCTCCGGCCTCTGAGAGCTGCAGTAGGGGGCGCGGGTGCCTGATCATCGCGAGTAGTAAGTGTCCTTACCATCTGTGAGAGAATATAAGGCAGAAGTCTTGGATTGTGATATCAAAAATCTCACACGACAGGGAATCAAATAAAGTGAAATTTTCCTAACGGTTACATAGCCTCTCGTAGATAAGTACAGACATCTCCATACCGATCAGTGAGACTGTAATAAACCGGCTTGTGTTTCGTGACTCCTATGAAACTAGAGCTCTGATACCAACTTGTCATGATCCCAGTTCGCCCTCCGTGAACATGTCGTGACGACACCTAATCACTACGACTAGGTAAGTCTAACAATGCGGAAACAATACAACTTGCAGAAATTTAATAATTTAAACTGAACAGCTAGAAGAAAAACAGTTTATATAGATGCTACTTGGACTATACAACTAAATAACGCGAAAGTCGACAATATCATCCCAAACCCAGAAACTCACGGGAACACAATCTAACAGAATGTAATTCACTACTCTAACTCCAGAATGTTTAAAAACAGTATGAAAGGAAGGCTAAATGCTAAATATAGAATAAGATAGAGACTCCTGGTCTGCGGACGCGGTAGATGTACCTCGAAGTCACTGCTAAATCTCTCCACCTCGAGGATAATACACCTGGGTAGAGCTACCTAGATCTGTACATGAAAAACATGCTCAAAAAGGGCATGAGTATACCACAACAGTACTCAATAAGTGCCAAGCCTAACCTCGATCGGGTAGTGACGAGGAAGGTCAGGGCCCTACTGAGAATAAATATTATAATAAGTCTAGCAACATTATGAATAAACAGAAATAATGAGTACAACTATGAAGTAAGACAGGTTATACATGGCAACAAATAACGCACAGAGAATAAGGTTACACGGAGTAAAAGTAGCTCAATATCAATACTATCCATAAGGATCTCCTAGGATACCGTCCTATAGTCTATTTCATCAACTATACAAGGATCTCCTGAGATACCATCCCGTAGTCCATCAAATGATTATATCCGAAGAATCTTCCGAGATACCGTCCCATAGTCCAACTATCAATGTGTAGGGGGAACTATCGAGAATCTAACCCGTAGTCCCAAAGTAAATATGCAGGGGGGATCTTTCAAAAATCGAACCCGCAGTGCCAAAGTAAACAAACAAGAGGGAAGCTACTGGAATCCCACATCCGTAGTCCCAATGAAAATACACAGTCACAACAAGAAAATATTCAGAAACGAAGCTCAAAAATACAAGGCAATAAGTAGTTCTAGCCTAACATACTTCACATAGTACAAACAAAGCAACTTAAGCAAATAGGCAATTTAGATCAACTAAGCATGTTTTTCTGAACTTACACAGGCTATAATTGCAAATGGAATAAAGCATGTAAGAAAGAAACTAAGTCTAAATATTTAAATAAAATCGAATTTTCAACAATCAGCTCAAGTGCGTGCTCATCACCTCACGTACAAGGTATTCGATTACCAAATATCATATCCTAAGGGGAAGGTCCCCCACACAAGGTTAGACAAGTCATTTACCTCGAATCGATTCCAAAATCTACTCGAAATCACACGTTTGCCGCGAGTATCCAACTCCAAATGGCCTAAAAACTATTCAATTCAATTACATATCATAAATAACATCTCAAGCAATTGATTCTACTTTTTAATTCAACGCTACGACGCGAAATTAGGCAAAATGACCTGTAACGACACGATCGGTCGTTTTGAGTTTTTGCACCTTGATCGCCAGTTCTCGGGCTTGAATTGCCCCGTGTTATGTAGTGTGACTAATATAGATAATTGGTTTTGGTTTTTAGGAAAATTTAAATGAATTTGAAAGAAACAGTCTCAGTTGAAAGCTTTGAATTTGAAGGTTTTACCAAGAGTTGACTTATTCATATATGATCTTGGATCAGAGTTTTTATGATTTGGTTAGTTTTGTTAGATGATTGTGACTTAGGAGTGTGATCGGAATTGATTTTGGAAGTCCGGTGTAGAAATTAGTTTGTTTTGGCTAAGTTAGTATTTTGGCGGATTCCGGTTGATAGGTGAGATTTTGGTCCGAGGGTGGGAATGGAATTTCGAGAGTTGCTATAGCTTTGTTATGTGATTTGTGATATATGTGCAAAATTTTAGGTCATTCGAACATTGTTTTGTCGGGGTTTTGATCGAATGCGTATTTCGGAAGTTTTTAAAGAACATAGGCTTGAATTTGATGAGAAATAATGGTTTTAGTGTTGTTTGAGGTGTTTCAATGATCGGAACAAGTTTGAATGACATTATAAGAGGTAGCATTTTTGGTTGAGGTCCCGGGAGCCTCGGGGTGATTTCAGATGACTAACGGGATGTTTTGGACTATAAAAGTTGTAGAAAAAGGGCATCAGTAGTTGCAGAGCATTTTGCTCTCTCAATCGCATAGAGGGATTTTCGGGGTTGGTCAATTGGTCAATGCGATCGTGGGTCCGTAGTGCGATCGCATAGAGGAAACTTGGGAGCTTGGATATTTGTTCATTGCGATAGCGTGGCCTTGTATGCGATCGCGTAGTGTAAAGTTTTTGGTCAATGCGATCGCAGTGGTGCTTGTGCGATCGCATAGAGTTAAAAATTGGAGGTGAAAAATTGTTCTATGCGATCGCAGAGGTGTATTGCGATCGCATAGAAAGAAAATATATTGCTGGGCAGAATGTTTTAAAAGCTCATTTCGTCGATTTTGGATCATTTTTCCACCATTGTTGGTCTTTTTGAGAGCTTTTTGAAGGAGATTTAAGAGGGATTCAAGGAGAATTAATTGGAGGTATGATTTTTGAACTTAAACTCATTCTTATTGTGAAATCCACCTAGAAATTCATGGAAATTAAGCAAAAAATTGAATAACTAAGGCTTGAAATTTTGAAATTTGATTTGGGCATTCAATAGGCCATTTGAGCTCAAATTCGAAAGTTCTTGGTATGTATGAACTCGTGGCGAGATAAGGAATCCGGTGATGTTAATTTTATAATTTTTTTTAGAAGTGGTCCCGAGGCTTGGGTTTTGCTAAATTTGGGAATTCTTGTTGTTTTTCGATTATTTTGATTGGGTTTTGTTTCCTTGGAATATTGTGACGGATTCGTTGTAGTTCTGGATAGATTCGACACGCGTGGAGGCCAATTTAAGGGGCAAGGGCGTCGCGAGCTAGAGATTTCCCCACTTCGATGTAAGTAATGATTGTAAATACTGTCCTGAGGGTTTGAAACCCCGGATTACACATCGTTGTGTTACTTTGAGGTGACTTGTACGCTGGATGACGAGTGTGGGGTAGAGCACCACTGGGAATTGTGACATGTTCCATCCTGAAAGAGTACATTCATGAGCATTTGATAGTTAATTGTCTGCTATTATTATGTCTTGGGTTGTATGCCATGTTTGGGGCTGTATGCCAACCTGTTGAGACCCTTAGGGGCATTTTTACTATTATTCCTCACTATATGTGTTGATAACATATCCTCAGTCATGTTTTGCCTTCTTATTGTTTAAGAATCTGGTTTCATCACCATATTTCTTTAAAATGTAAAGGACTGTTTGGGTTGAGTTTCGTATTCTACTAATGGTCCGAGTGATCATGAGTTGATGATTGAGATAGACCGAGGGTCTAATTGTGAGATTGATGACTGAGATAGACTGAGAGTCTGATCGTGAGGCTAATGGCTGAGAGAGGTCGAGGGCCTGGCTAAGAGGATTATATATCTATACAGATCGGGCTGCACGCCGCAGCAGTATATTATATGGATCAGGCTACACGTCGCAGTAGTATATTATATTGATCGGGTTGCACGCCATAGCAGTATATATATATATGGATTGGGCTTCATGCCGCAACAGTATATTATATGGATTGTTGCACGCCGCAGCGGTATATTTATATGGATCGGACTACATGTCGCAGCAGTATAGCGCTTGGGCTGTAGGAGCCCCTCCGGAGTCTGCACACCCCTACAGTGAGCGCGGGTACCCATATGGATCGGGCTGCACACCGCAACGATGGATCAGGCTGCACACTGCAGCGATATATGGATCGGGTTGCATGCTGCAGCAGTTATTCTATATATATTGATCATGCTGCACACTGCAGCGGTTACTATATAGTACCTATTGAGTGTGCGTACTGAGTGAGAGCACTGACGGGTAAGAGTTGAGTCATGAGTGACTGAGGGACTAGCCCGAGGGGTGATAGATATATATATATATGTACATTCTTATGAGTGATGTATGCCTGAGAGGACTGTTTATGACTTATTGATTTCGCTCCTCTTTAAAGTGAGTTCCTATCGAATATGTTGATTTACTGACTGTTTTCACTCACCCTTATATTGAGCCTCTGTCGGAAAATTTAACAAATATTTTGAAGCAACTATTATTTTTAAAAATGGGGTTTGAGATGTTCAGAAATTAATCACTAAATTGGCATTTAGCTATTTCCACCGAGATTTCGAGTTACGAAGTGTTTATGACTACTATTTTGCGCGAGGGGCTATTTTACAAACTATACTTTGCCTGAGGGGCCGATTTTGATGTTATATCTTTATTATTATTATTTAAATGGTATTGAACCCCTACTTAAACTGCTGGAAAGTATTTCAAAAAGGTTTTTACTAAAAGTTGGATCTTTAAAGGGAAGGTTGACTCGTATTTATGATCTAAAAGCCTGATTGTGTTGTATTTGAGGTGATCGTTGGGGTCACTAATGAATACGAATGGATTGGATTCCAGCTTGTTGGAAAGATAATATCCAAGTTTGGCTCGGAAATCTACGGTGGTATTAGCCATAAAGGGAACTGGCTTCATGAATGGTTGACCTGAGAGATGGTTATAGTTTATTGCATGTTTCAATTATCGTGGCAGTATATGAGAGTGTTGGAATAAAACATAGTTGATAAGAGATTTTCTATCGGTATTCGGGTGTTGTAGGCAAATGCTGTGAATAGGAGTTATCGTTTTGAGTGTTTGGATTATATGGTATGTCATATGATCGCACCTAAGGTTGCAGGTATTGGTTATTACAGCCGGTTCGGGCTTATTCTGAGTATAGATGTGAAGTTCTAAATTTATGTATGATTTCGGAAAAGTGCAATGTGGTTCTATGGTTTGTGGACTAGATGGGTTATGGAAATTCAACTATGTTGTGTTATCGGACCTATGCGTGATAGGGCGATGTGGGATCACCCCTGGGTATATGCTTGGTAAGGTTGTTCAGTGATTGGATGGCTTTTAGAATAGCTCTGGGAATATTCGAGGATGAACGTGTGTTTAAGTGGGGGAGGATGTAATGACCCGACCGGTCGATTTTAGCATTTGCACCTTGATCGCTAGTTCTCAGGCATGACTTGCCCCATGTTATGTAGTGTGACTGATATAGATCGTTGGTTTTGGTTTTTAGGAAAATTTGGAATGAATTTGAAAGAAACAGTCTCAGTTGAAAGCTTTGAATTTGAAGGTTTGACCAGGAGTTGACTTATTCGTACATGATCTCGGATCAGAGTTTTTATGATTTGGTTAGTTTTTTTAGATGATTTGTGACTTAGGAGTGTGATCGGAATTGATTTTGGAAGTCCGGTGTAGAAAGTAGCTTGTTTTGGCTAAGTTAGTATTTTGGCGGATTCCGGTTGATAAGTGAGATTTTGGTCCGAGGGTCGGAATGGAATTCTGAGAGTTTTTCTAGCTTCGTTATGTGATTTGTGATGTGTGCGCAAAATTTCAGGTCATTCAAACGTCGTTTGGTCGGGTTTTTGATCGAATGCGTATTTCGGAAATTTTTAAAGAACTTAGGCTTGAATTCGATGAGAAATGATGGTTTTAGTGTTGTTTGAAGTGTTTTAATTATTGGAACAAGTTTGAATGATGTTATAGGAGGTCTTGGTATTTTTGGTTGAGGTCCCGGGGGCCTCGGGGAGATTTCGGATGGCTAACGGGAAGTTTTGGGCTATGAAAGTTGCATAAAAAGGGCATCAGCTGTTATAGAGCATTTTGCTCTATGCGATTGCAGAGGGATTATTGCGATCGCATAGAAGGATTTTTGTTGTTGGTCAATTGTTCAATGCGATCGCGGTTCAGTAGTGCGATCGCATAGAGGAAACTTTAGAGCTTGGATATTTTTTCATTGCGATCGCGTGGCCTAGCATGCAATCGCGTAGTGTAAAGTTTTTGGTCAATGCGATAATGGTAGTGCTTCTGGGATCGCATAGTGTTTAAAATTGGAGGTGAAAAATTGTTCTAGGCGATCGCAGAGGTGTATTGCGATCGCATAGAAGGAAAATATGTTGCTGGGCAGAATGTTTTAAAAGCTCATTTCCGCGATTTTGGGTCATTTTTCCTTCATTGTTAGCCTTTTTGAGAGCTTTTTGAAGGAAAATTTAAGAGGGATTCAAGGAGAATCAATTGGAGGTAAGATTTTTTAATTTAAAACTCGTTCTTATTGTGAAATCCACCTAGAAATTCATGGAAATTTAGCCAAAAATTGAAGAACTAAGGCTTGAAATTTTGAAATTTGATTTGGGCATTTGATAGGTCATTTGAGCTCGGATTCAAGAGTTCTTGGTATGTAAGAACTCGTGGCGAGATAAGGAATCCGGTGATGTTAATTTCCTAATTTTTTGAAAAGTGGGTCCGGGGCTCGGGTTTTGCTAAATTTGGCAATTCTTGTTGTTTTTCGATTATTTTATTGGGTTTTGTTCCCTTGGAATTTTGTGACAGATTCGTTGTGGTTCTGGATAGATTCGACATGCGTGGAGGCCGATTTGAGGGGCAAGGGTGTCGCGAGCTAGAGATTTCGCTAGTTCGATGTAAGTAATGATTGTAAATACTGTGTTGAGGGTTTGAAACCCTGGATTACACATCGTTGTGTTACTTTGAGGTGACTTGTACACTGGATGACGAGTGTGGGGTAGAGCACCACTGGGAATTGTGACCTGGCCTATCCCGAAAGAGTACATTAATGCGCATTCGATAGTTAATTGTTTGCTATTATTATGTTTTGGGCTATATGCCATGTTTGGGGCTGTATGCCAACCTGTTGAGACCCTTAGGGGCATTTTTACTATTATTCCTCTCTCTATGTGTTGATAGTATATCCTCAGTCATGTTTTACCTGATTATTGTTTAAAAATCTGGTTTTATCACCATATTTCTTAAAAATGTAAAGGACTGTTTGGGTTGAGTTCCCTATTCTACTAATGGTCCGAGTGATCGTGAGTTGATAATTGAGATAGACCGATGGTCTAAATGTGAGGTTGATAACTGAGATAGATTGAGAGTCTGATCGTGAGGCTAATGACTAAGAGAGTTTTAGGGCCTGGCTGTGAGGATTATATATCATTATGGATCGGGCTGCACGCCACAACAGTATATTATATGGATCAGGCTGCACGTCGCAACAGTATATTTTATTGATCGGGCTGCATGCCGCAGCAGTATCTATATATATGGATCGGGCTTCATGCCGCAGTAGTATATTATATGGATTGTTGCACGCCGTAGCGGTATATTTATACGGATCGGACTGCACGTCGCAGCAGTATAGTGCTTGGGCTATAGGAGCCCCTCCGGAGTCTGCACACCTCCACAGTGAGCGCGGGTACCCATATTGATCGGGCTGCACACCATAGCAATGGATCGGGCTACACACCGCAGCTATATATGGATCGGGCTGCATGCTACAGAAGTTATTCTATATATATTGATCATGCTGCACGCTGCAACGGTTACTACATAGTACCTATTGAGCGTGAGTGCTGAGTGAGAGAACAGACGGGTAAGAGTTGAGTCATGAGTGACTGAGGGACTAGCCCGAGGGGCGNTATATATATATATATATATATATATATATATATATATATATATATATGGATTGAGCTGCACGCTGCAACAATATATTTATATGGATCGGGCTGCACGCCGCAGCAGTATAGTGCTTGGGCTGTAGGTGCCCCTCCGGAGTCTGCACCCCCATAATGAGCGCGGGTACCCATATAGATCGGGCTGTACGCCGCAACGATGGATCGGACTGCACGCTGCAGTGATATATGGATCGGGTTGCACGTCGCAGCAGTTATTCTCTATATATGGATCGGGCTGCACGCCACATCGGTTACTACATAGCACCTATTGAGTGTGAGTGCTGAGTGAGAGTACTAACGGGTAAGAATTGATTCATGAGTGACTGAGGGACTAGCCCGAGGGGCTATATATATATATATATATATATATATATATATATATATATATATATATATATATACACATGCTTATGAGCGATGTCTGCCTGAGAGGACTGTTTATGACTTATTTATTTCACTTCTCTTTAAAGTGAGTTACTATCAAATATGTTGATTTACTGACTGTTTTCACTCACCTTTATATTGAGCCTCTATCGGAAAATTTAACAAATATTTTGAAACAACTGTTATTTTGAAAATGGGGTTTGAGATGTTCAGAAATTAATCACTAACTTGTCATTTGGCTATTTCCACCGAGATTTCAAGTTACGAAGTGTTTATGACTACTATTTTGCGCGAGGGGCTATTTTACAAAGTATGCTTTGCCCGAGAGGCTGATTTTGACGTTATATCTTTATTATTATTATTTAAATGGTATTGAACCCCTACTGAAACTGCTGGAAAGTATTTCAAAAAGGTTTTTACTAAAAGTTGGATCTTCAAAGGGAAGGTTGACTCATATTTATGATCTGAAAGGCTGATGTGCTTATTGAACCTGACGTGATTGTGGATTCATTGTTTCCTACTGCTCAGTCTTTATTTACTTTTATTGCTTACTGGATTAGAGTTCTTTTATTACTCCCTACACCTCTTATGCAGATTCAAGTATATTAGAACCTAGTCGCGAGTGTGGATTGGTTCAGGCGTGGAGTCATCAAAGTTAGTAGGTGGCTGCATGACGTTCGCAGCACCACTTCCTTTCGTATATTGCTATTATTGTATTTAGGATATTCTTTTAGATTTATTGTTCTATTCATACCAGGATAGATGCTCATGACTAGTGACACCCCGATGTCAGGCTTGTAATATTATTCCGCATTATTATATTCAGAAGTTGTTATGAAATGTTGTTCAATTAAAGGCTTAAAAATTATTCTTAATGCATAAGAGGTTAATATGAGTGAGGTGTCGACTGGCCTTGTTTTCACGAGAGGCTCCATCACGATCGGGCCGGTTTAGGGTCGTGACAAGTTGATATCAGAGCCTAGGTTACTAGGTCTCACGTATCATGAGCAGGTTTAGTAGAGTCTTGTGGAGCGGTACGGGACGCCTGTATTTCTCCTCGGGAGGCTGCAAAACCTTTAGGAAAAACTTCACATTCTTGGAATTCTTATCGTGCGTCCTTGATTCAGCTCGACATGTAACTCTTGAGATTCCTTCCACGCGTTTGTATGTGCACATAGGCGCTTAATATTTGATGTGCCTTGATGGCTTGTAATTCCCCAATCGAGGGGTGAGATGTAATCTCTGTGAGTTTATGTTGGGCCAGTCTGGACGACTTGAGGTCGGATCTTTGCCTATAGCTTGAGCACTGAGGTGCTGATCGTGTGAGTAAGTGTTTTGAACTTATGTGTTCGGTATAGTCCCTATTAGTGGAAGTGACGGTTGAATAGCCATGTGATAAGTATGTTAGTACTACGAGATATATCTATGTAATATGGAAATGATGAGGAAGGCCTGATGGATGATAGATGAACTATTAAGTATATGATTTCTATTGTGATTGGATCTGTAACTCCGAGTTATGGGCTCGTAAAGAATCTTTTCATGTCTCCTAGTTGGGAGTGAAGCAAATTTCATGTTGCGGTATGAGTTCGGACTCAGGAAGGCTAAGTGGCTGTGTAATGTGTATAACGGTGGAAAGAATACGAAAATGTTATAGTGAGGCGAAACAGGTGAGTTATCTCCTGCGGAGTGTTCTGAAGTGGTATGATCCTGATGTGTATGTTAGAATATATCATGTACAATTGAAGGGTACGTGTTGAAATTTGAAATTTTGGGTCGCTTAAGAGAGTGGACTTAACTGATGCGGGGATGAATACGAGATTTGTAGAAGATTACAACACTGGATGATCTGTGTTTCCACAAACTTATAAATGATTTGAGTTTAATCCCACTATGGTATTGCGGCATCAATAGGGTAAAAGTGTTATAAGTTATGGAGTGTGTCTTGATCTATGGCTTCGAGCCAAGTGGGGGAGGCTGCTGTGAGCAGTTGATTGCACGGTTACACGCTATGTTGGTTCCAGTTTGGGGCATGCAAGCGAATTAGCTATGGCTAGAATAAAGGAAAGTTTTGACAAATGTTACATTATGCTTCATAGAGTATGAAAATCATGGAATGTCTAGAGTGTTGTGGGTAAAGGATGCTCGACGTATAGAGCAAGAAGTTTCTTGGTTGTATTGGGATGAGAATATCATTTTGCAGTATCGAAGTGCCCATAAGGCACGTGTGTTTCTGTTTGCCAGGTCAAGTAAGTTGAAGTTTGAATAAGAGTGAATGACTTGCTAGGATAGTTCTAATATGTTCAAGACCCTTCAGGACCCAATTGGGTATCTCCAGGTTGTGTATGTGGTTAGAGACTGTGTTTTCATTAGAAAGAGGTCAAGACTTATGGTATTTTTATGTATGTACCGGTATCTTGAAGTGCTAGACTAGTTGAAGGCACAGATATATGTTGCTCGAAAGGGAGATGAAAGTTTTCCTGCTATCCTTGGATGGTATGGTATATGCAGTGTGTTGTGGAGGATCGAGATTTACGTGTATGAGGTTTCAACTCAGTTTTGGAACGGGTAGCCTCAAATAATCAGGGTAAATGGTACTACTAATTGGAAGTGATTTAACGAGAGTATATGTCTTAAAAGAAGGGTAATGTGATTAAACTGATGATATTTTGATAGTAGTGCGGCACCTTCTGGTGGGGTCGACTATTGATATTCGAGTTTTCATGATGGCATGGAAGAATTTTAGAATATCTCTCGTGGGATGAATGGATACCTGAGGTATGATATGGATTTGGATGGTGGAATTTGGGATCAGGTAGGGTGACCCATGTACTACACGAAATTGAAGACCGGAAGTTCACATATTTAGGCTATGTTGCGATTCTAGATCCTGTGTATTAGCATTGTTTAGTGACTGTCGAGGTTATTGGGTATGTTAGATTGTAGACATGATATTGGGATGTAGACTGGGTGTTTTCGTGTTGTGTTATTCTGGGCTCTTATGGTGAGCGTTCTATCTTGAGTCTGCTTGATTGGCTTCGAATGGCATTGTTGAGGGAGGTATTGATTTGACCGTTGTTGAGCTTATCCGTGACCGGGGGAGATCTATGAGTTACCTTTCTATGTTGTGAGTTGTTATGATTTGTTGGTTATAGGCACATATGGT
The DNA here is from genome assembly GCA_026770625.1 of Nicotiana glauca. Lineage (NCBI taxonomy): Eukaryota > Viridiplantae > Streptophyta > Magnoliopsida > Solanales > Solanaceae > Nicotiana > Nicotiana glauca. The sequence continues at coordinate 65,462 of MU756168.1, read as the reverse complement.
GCGGTTCAATTTGGGTCTCTTATTGGAATTTGAGCGGGAAGAGTAATTGAACGTTGCTTAGTGAACAACGTATCGGTTGTCTCCTGTTGGGTTGTGTGGCATATGTTATTTTTGGGACCGTGGGAGTAATGACTTGCTTTGGCTCCTGACATCATATTGTGCGCGGCTGTCGATTTTTGAGCATAGTGACTTGAGGTGTTTCATGTGGAACAGTGGTCAGATAGGATCGCGCATGGTAGCGAGGCTACATGGAGATATGACCTTACGGGGTAAGTTCATGTGTTTTATTCCTATGATGTGATACGGGGTTTCAACTTGGTGTTGTGATGGTACCGATGAGCTTGAAGTACAACTCTTTCATTCTGGTAAACTTTATGATTTGAGTATGTTCAAACCATTTCTTATTGGTGCGGGTATTATACAAGTTGTGGATTAGGCCAGTATTGAGATGTCATATCACCAGATGGTGTGTTGGATTTGAGGTGATCATTGGGGTCACTAATGAATACGAACGGATTGGATTCTAGCTTGTTGGAAAGATAATATCAAAGTTTGGCTCAGAAATCTGCGGTGTTATTAGCCATAAAGGGAAGTGGCTTCATGAATGGTTGACCAGAGAGATGGTTACGGTTTATTGCATGTTTCAATTATCGTGGTAGTATTTGAGAGTGTTGGAATAAGACTTAGTTGATAAGAGGTTTTCTATCGGTATTCAGGTGTTGTAGGCAACTGCTGTGAATAGGAGTAATCGTTTTGAGTGTTTGGGTTATGTGGTATGCCATATGATCTCACCTAAGGTTGCAGGTATGGGTTATTACAGCTGGTTTGGGCTTATTCTGAGTATAGATATGAAGTTCTGATCTTATGTATGATTTCGAAAAAGTGCAATGTGGTTCTATGGTTTGTGGAAATTCATCTATGTTGTGTTATCGGACCTATGCATGATAGCGTGACGTGGGATCACCCCAGCTATATTCTTGGTAAGGTTTTTCAGCGATTGGATGACTTTTAGAACAGCTCTGGGAATGTTCGAGGACGAACGTATGTTTAAGTGGGGGATGATGTAATGACCCGACCGATCGATTTGAGATTTTGCACCTTGATCGCCAGTTTTCGGGCATGACTTTCCCCGTGTTATGTAGTGTGACTGATATAGATCGTTGGTTTTGGTTTTTAGGAAAATTTGGAATGAATTTGAAAGAAACAGTCTCAGTTGAAAGCTTTGAATTTGAAGGTTTGACCAAGAGTTGGCTTATTCGTATATGATCTCGGATCAGAGTTTTTATGATTTGGTTAGTTTCTTTAGATGATTTGTGACTTAGGAGTGTTATCGGAATTGATTTTGGAAGTTCGGTGTAGAAAGTAGCTTGTTTTGGCTAAGTTAGTATTTTGGCGGACTCCGGTTGATAGGTGAGATTTTGGTCCGAGGGTGGGAATGGAATTTCAAAAGTTTCTATAGCTTTGTTATGTGATTTGTGATGTGTGTGCAAAATTTCAGGTCATTCGAACATTGTTTGTTTGGGGTTTTGATCGAATGCGTATTTCGGAAGTTTTTAAAGAACTTAGGCTTGAATTCGATGAGAAATGATGGTTTTATTATTGTTTGAGGTGATTTAATGATTGGAACAAGTTTGAATGATGTTACAGAAGGTGTTGGTATTTTTGGTTGAGGTCCCGGGGCCCTTGGGGTGATTTCATATGGCTAACGGGAAGTTTTGGGCTATAAAGGTTGTAGAAAAAGGGCATCAGCTGTTGCAGAGCATTTTGCTCTTTGCGATCGCAGAGGGAGTATTGCGATCGCACAGAGGGATTTTCGGGGTTGGTCCATTGTTCAATGCGATCGCGGGTCCGTAGTGCGATCGCATAGAGGAAACTTGGGAGCTTGGATATTTGTTCATTGCGATCGCGTGGCCTTGTATGCGATCGCGTAGTGTAAAGTTTTTGGTCAATGCGATCGCGGTGGTGCTTGTGCAATCGCATAGTGTTAAAAATTGCTGGTGAAAAATTGTTCTATGGGATCGCAGAGGTGTATTGCGATCGCAAAGAAGGAAAATATACTACTGGGCAGAATGTTTTAAAAGCTCATTTCCACGATTTTGGGTCATTTTTCCTCCATTGTTGGTCTTTTTGAGAGTTTTTCGAAGGAAAATTTAAGAGGTATTGAAGGAGAATCGATTGGATGTAAGATTTAAAACTCGTTCCTATTGTGAAATCCACCTAGAAATTCATGGAAATTAAGCAAAAAATTGAAGAACTAAGGCTTGAAATTTTGAAATTTGATTTGGGCATTTGATAGGCCATTTGAGCTCGGATTCGAGAGTTCTTGGTACGTATGAACTCGTGGCGAGATAAGAAATCCGGTGATGTTAATTTCCTAATTTTTGGAGAAGTGGGCCTGGGGCTCGGGTTTTGCTAAATTTGGAAATTCTTGTTGTTTTTCGATTATTTTGATTGGGTTTTGTTCCCATGGAATATTGTGACGGATTCGTTGTGATTCTGGATAGATTAGATGCGTGTGGAGGCCGATTTTATGTGCAAGGGTGTCGCAAGCTAGAGATTTTGCCGGTTCGAGGTAAGTAATGATTGTAAATACTGTCCTGAGGGTTTGAAACCCCGGATTACACATCGTTATGTTTCTTTGAGGTGATTTGCACGCTGGATGACGAGTGTGGGTAGAGCACCATTGGAAATTGTGACCTGGTCCATCCCGAAAGAGTACATTCATGCGCATTTGATAGTTAACTGTTTGCTATTACTATGTTTTGGGTTGTATGCCATGTTTGGGGCTTTATGCCAACCTGTTGAGACTCTTAGGGGCATTTTTACTATTATTCCTCACTCTATGTGTTGATAACATATCCTGAGTCATGTTTTACCTGCTTATTGTTTAAAAATATAGTTTTATCACCATATTTATGAAAAATGTAAAGGACTGTGTGGGTTGCGTTCCTTATTCTACTAATGGTCCAAGTGATCGTGAGTTGATGACTGAGATAGACCGAGGTTCTAATTGTGAGGTTGATGACTGAGATAGACTGAGAGTCCGATCGTGAGGCTAATGACTGAGAGAGGTTGAGGGCCTGGCTGTGAGGATTATATATCTGTATGGATCGGGTTGCATGGCGCCGCAGTATATTATATGGATTGGGCTGCACGTCGCAGCAGTATACATATATATATATAGATGGTATTGTACACCGCAGCAGTATATAATATGGATCAGGCTGCATGCCGCAGCGGTATATTTATATGGATCTGACTGCACGCCGCAGTAGTATAGCGCTTATGTTGTAGGAGCCCCTCCGGGGTCTGCACACCCTCACAGTGAGCGCGGGTACCCATATGGATCGTGTTGCACGTAGCGGCGATGGATCGGACTGCACGCAATAACGATATTTGGATCGGACTGCACGCCGCAACGGTTACTACATAGTACCTATTGAGCGTGAGTGCTGAGTGAGAGCACTGACAGGTAAGAGTTGAGTCATGAGTGACTGAGGGACTAGCCCGAGGGCGATAGATGTATATATATACATGCCTATGAGCGATGTCTGCCTGAGAGGCCTGTTTATGAATTATTGATTTCACTCCTGTTTAAAGTGAGTTCCTATCGAATATGTTGATTTACTGACTGTTTTCACTCACTCTTATATTGAGCCTATGTCAGAAAATTTAACAAATATTTTGAAACAACGGTTATTTTAAAAATGTGGTTTGAGATGTTTAGAAATTAATCACTAAATTGGCATTTGGCTATTTCCATCGAGATTTCAGGTTACGAAGAGTTTATGACTACTGTTTTGCCCGAGGGACTATTTTACAAACTATGCTTTGCCCGAGGGGCTGCTTTTGACGTTAAATCTTTATTATTATTATTTAAATGGTATTGAAACCCTACTAAAACAGCTGGAAAGTATTTCAAAAAGGTTTTTACTAAAAGCTGGATCTTAAAAAGGAAGGTTGACTCGTATTTATGATCTGAAAGCTTAATGTGCTTATTGAACCTGACGTGATTGTGGATTCATTGTTTCCTACTGCTCATTCTTTATTTACTTTTATTGCTTACTGGGTTGGAGTACACACATTACTCCCTGCCCCTCATGTGCAGATTCAGGTATTTTAGAACCCGGTCGCGAGTGTGGATTGGTTCAGTCATGGAGTCTTAGCAGGTGGCTACATGATGTTCACAACACCACTTTCTTTTGTATATTGCTATTATTGTATTTAGGAAATTCTTTTAGATTTATTGTTGTATTCATACCAGGATAGATGCTCATGACTAGTGATACCCCGATGTCAGGCTTGTAATATTATTTGGCATTGTTATATTCAGAAGTTGTTATGAAATGTTGTTTAATTAAAGGCTTAAAATGATTCTTAATGCTTAAGAGGTTAATGTGAGTGAGGTGTCGGCTAGCCTTGTCTTCACGAGAGGCGCCATCATGACCTAGCCAGTTTAGGGTCATGACATGACCAAAATGCCCCTCAGGACAACATCTCGGAATCAGATGAAATTAATATTTTCAGAACCCTCGTACTCTCACGTGTGTAACCATACAAAAATCTCCCAATCGGAGGTCAAACACCCGCTCAAAACTCAATAATTAGGTCTATAAAGAATCCAAAATTTAAAAGGGGAATTCATGATTAGATTAGTGGATTATGAGCCTAAAGGAGTTTATAATCGTTACCCAATCGTTGCCCTTGAAAAACTCTCAAAATCTCCCTCAAATCCGAGCTCTCAAGCTTGAGTTTTTGTAAAAATGGTAAACCCTCGGAATTTGAAATGTTTATACTGCCAAGGCATTTGTTCTATGCGATCACAAGAGGAAGAATGTGATCTCGAAGAGTAAAATTTAAAGGCTCAAAAAAATGGTCTATGCGAACACAGGCATAGCAATAAAATCACAGAGAAGAGGGGACACAGGCTTGTGCTATTGCGAATAACACAATTTGATCGCGTAGAAGGAAATTGGCCCCCTCCAAATTACACTTTGCGATCGCTTGGGTGAATATGCGATCACAGAGAAGGAAAAGGCCCCCCTCCATATTTACACTATGCGATCATAGGGGAGAAGATACGATCGCAGAGAAGGAAAATTGTCTGCAACTGCTGAAGCCAAATCTGCTACTTTTTGAGTTCTAAAAATGACCCTTTGAGCATTTGAAACACACCTGAGGCCCCCGGGACCTCCACCAAACCTACAGACGTATCCCATAACATCATTCAAACTTGTACCAACCCTTAGACCACCTAAAACAACGTCGAAAACTCGAATTAACCAATTATTTAAGCCTAAGAACTTCAAATTCTATCAAAACACGCTTTCGATCAGAAACCTAACCAAACCTCATCCGAATGACCTGAAATTTTACACACGCATCCCAAATGACATGACAGAGCTATTGCAACTTCCGAGGTTCCATTCTGACCCTCAGATCAAGCTCTCACTATCGAACCGGAAACATCAAAATTCAAGCCTAAATTAGCTACGGACCCCCAAAATACATTCCGAACACACTCCCAACCCCGAAATCACCTAACAAAGCGAACAGAACCATCATATTTCCATTATGAGGCTGTCTTCATGCTGCTCTAACTATAGACCATTTTCCAACACTTAAGCTCTCATTTAGGGACTAAGTGTCCAAAAACTCTTTGAAACTCAAAAATCGAACATTCCGGCAAATCAAAATAGCAAAAATAAACTTGGGGAAAGTGGTTACTAGGGGATCAGAGCGTGAATTCTAAAAATTTTCGGTCGGGTCGTTACAGCAGGCCCCGTGAAATAGGGCATCAGTGCAAAAAATTTCTTAGTATGTAAGGCATGAAAATTACTACGTAAAAGACATAGATGAAACATGGAATATAGAAACACGTCTTTAAATCTGAATAACATTGTAAATTCCAAAACATTTATAACATCATGCACATGCATATAAATCTCGTGTCATGCATAGGTATGGGCGTATATAATTTCATCAAGCCACTGAAGGCATCCCATCATATCATGTCGGCCATTGTAGGCACATCATCAATGTATACCAGCTGATTAGGTGGTGGTGTATATATAATGCCGTAACATGTTCCCATATATCATACACATATATTTACATAGATACGCGTATATAATGCCATTTGGTTATGGGTCAAAAAGGGCACCACAGTCACCAAAGTGGGAAACTTGAAAGTCAAATTTGATAGCAAAAAATAAATGACTTTTTGGGTTTTCTTGAGGAGGATGAGTGTCTATACTTAGAGATGATGAAATTGGGTGAAGAAGACCGTCCGTGGTTGGCGGAGTACTTGCAAATCTCAGGTACTACCCTTGAGTAGTTGACCGCGGGGGTACAGATATTAAGGACGACATTGAACTTTGAGGCCAAGGGGTGGGAGACATTCGTGTGCAGAACTAGACCCTACCACCCACGACAAATCATTCACTCTTCACCGGGCAATATTGGTAGCATAAATTATTTTAGGGTACATGATTAACATTGAGAATGTGATGTCCCGTGTCATTACACTGGTGGTGAATGAAGGTGACAAAAACTATCCCTTTCCCAGCTTCCTGAACATGTACCTAGAAGACTTAGAGGAAGACAAGCAGAAGTTTGACATGAAGATGAGGCCAAAGGCTTCGTTCTCCTGGTACAACCTACATGGTGATGACAACCCTAAAGGCAAGCATGGTAAGAAAATGGCCGCTGCTCCAACCGACGAGTCTAAAGAGCTAGTAAGGGTAGTGGCTCCTACTCAACCTCCTTTCATTACAGTAGACATGGCTTCAGGTCCATCCACTTCTATAGTGCCGGACATACACTACTCCGCTGCATTTCTAGTGTCTACCCACCGTTTGAGCCAGGCCCTCGCCAACATCAACAATTGTATGGAAACAACTTCTTCTAAGTTGTCTGTACTATCTACTATAGTGGTAGCCCAGTCAGCACCTCCCCCTCCTCAGGTCCCACAGTCCATTGATAACACTCTCAAGGATCTTCTGGACAACTAGAAGAAGATTCTTAAGAACCAGAAATTGCTTACGGACGTTGTTGCTTCACATATGAAGGCACTGAAGGAACTTGAAAAGGAGTCAAAGAAGATGAGGAAGACTCGAGCTTCCAAAGAGTCCGTGAAAGAGTTACGGGTCGAAGTTGATAGGCTGACGGCGGATCACGTGCCTTTGGATTTGCTATTCTAGGACCCAACACCAGTAGCCCAGCCAGTGCTAGTGCCAGAGACCGAGAGGCCTCTCAAGAGGAGGAGGGTGATTCCCCGATCTGATGATGTAGTAATTCAGTTGGCGGACCCACCAGAGGATCCATCCATCCAGCCCTAAGATGCAACCCAGGAGCTAGGCCAGGCCTAGGCCCATGTCTTAGCAGCAGAGCCACAGATCACAGGGAGCCAGTTCCAGGTTCCCGAGCATATAGAGGATCCAGGGACCCAGACTCAGGACACCATGCAGACGGAGGACCCACAGGGAATTTCTTTTTTCTCCTTTTCTCTATTTTTGGTGCTTATTTTGCTTAGTTGGCATTGAGGACAATGCCAGGTTTCATTTGAGAGGGTAGGTCCTACTTTGATTTGGATGACTATATATATATGACAGATTTTATGATTTCTTTTTTGTTATCTTTGGTATGTATGTAATTTCAGCATTTTCATTACATTGTTCGTACTTTTTACCTTGGTTCTGTATATAAAAGTTATGTTACATTGTATATATTCATATCCCTTATTGTATATTCGATTAAACCGCCTCTTGTATATATTCACTTTACTTCCCACAGTTTTTCTTTCCTAGCTTCTTATTGATGTTCGAAGCTTATTGTTTTGAATTTTTGCAATAAGCCTTTGGTTTTTTTAATGCCACGGTTCTTTCCAAAGGTGGAATTTGTGTGAACCGGGTGACTCTTTCCAGTGATGGATGGCATGACAAACTTATTAATGATTTGAGTCTGCTTTTATTTTCTTTTTTACTTTTTAGTAGTTAGTGGTAAGGGTGCCTCAAGCAAAGCATCACTTCGGCCAAGCACATTTGCCTATGATCTTATGGTAAAAAAACAAATCATGGTGTATAGGATGGTGAAAGTTGTGACCTTGAGACTCTTGTGTTGGCCAATAATCATCAAGTTGTTTTTCGGGACCATTGTGTGATCAAATATTATCTAAGGTTGTTTTGGGCCCCCAACTCTGTGTCATAGAGATCCCATAGCTTGTGTGGTGAGAAATTTCATTGCAAGTCCCAGTCCCGAGCCATTTGTCTAGAACTTGCCCTGAATATTTGTCTCCGCTAAATCCTAAGTGGAATTTTGACTTGAAACGTGATTATAGGCTCTCCTTGATCCAAATGATAGCTTGAACACTTCCATAGCCTACTATCGATGCCCTCTTTTTGTCGCAAAATCGGGCTTACGATATTTGGGAAGACAACTCTATTCCCGTTTGGGAATTGGGTTTTTGGAATTGAAGATTCGCCACCAAATGATTAAGTACATTAGGACACTAAGAGTTTTGAGTTTGAAAACCAGAGTTCGGGTAAGAGCTAAAAATTATCTCGAGGGCAAGGTGTTAGACACCCCTCAAGATCCACTAGTGTGGTTCCCGGCCATACTTTATTATGACTTTAATGCAAATAAGCATACAAATAATTTCACACATAAGGGTTGCAAATAGGTATGTAACAACCATGTTGAAATAAAGGTCTAGATGGTATCACAATTTGTTTGAGGGAGGGTTTAAGTGTAGAAAATTAAACAAGACAAGAATAAACAAAAAATTTAGAAGAAAAGGAATAGTGCAGAGTTTTGGTTAGCTGAAACGAAGAAAGAATTTTATTGATATTAACAATGTTACATAAAGGAAAAGGGTCCTAGGTTTGTAAAACACATGGATCATCCACACAACACCGGTAGCCAATCGTACGCATGGTGTGATCGTGTGATCATCATCTCCATGTCTACCCTTCCCACCCCATTAAGGTATTAAGTGCGGAATGGTATCGTTACCTACTGTATGTCATTACCCATCCCACCTATCAGTCCCCGGACATTTAGGACTACTAATCCTAAAAGGGAGGGAGCTTGTCTTTTCAGGGGTTTTAAAAGAATAAAATTATAGGGCGACAACCAAAACACATAAAGCAGTTAATGGGGAACTAGTAGCAATTAAGGGCTCAAATAGGCCTCCTCACTTAAAGAAACAAAGTGTTTAGCATGTCTTACAAATACTGAATAGGTCCTTGGTTAAAATTAACGTAGGACAAGTTGATTTACCATATATTTCCCAGATAAGGAGTCCAAATTAGTCCTGCTTAGATGTAGTTGCCAAAAACTGACAGTTGATTAATGACTTAACTATTTGCCTGTGTTAAGGGATCTATAAGCATGACATCTATTAATTCAGGGACGGAGGAATGAAATGATTGCAAAAGAGTTGTTGGTTTTAAGCTCTACGAGTGTTTAAAATTACCACTGATTTTAGACGTAAGAGGTGAGTGGGCGATTCAGATTTAGTTGATAGATCCTATGGGCATGCTTTCTAGGTGCTACTAATTTTACCATTGTTTATTGTCATGCAGAGATCCTATAGGCAGGTCATCTATATGTAATTGGTTATTTTGAATTCCAATAAGCAGATTTTCCCAGTGACAGATGCACATACAAAATGCAAGAAGTCCTATAGGCATATTATCCATACGATATGTAGAGCTTCAGCATCGATTTATTGACGTGGTATTTATACGAAGTGCAGAAAAACCTATGAGCATGGTATCTATGTGAAAATGCAGAATATGGAAGTGATAATCTATAAACATGATTTCTATGTGAAAATGCAGAATTTGAAAGTAATAATCCTATGAACATGATTTCTATGTGAAATGCAGAATTTGAAAGTAATAATCTTATGAATATGATTTCTATGTGAAATGCAGAATTTGAAAGTAATAATCCTATGAACATGATTTCTATGTGAAAATGCAGAATTTGAAAGAATAAATATCCTTAGACATGGTATTTACCCCTTTGACATGCCTTCAATCCCATCCCTTTTCACTATACTCCACTAGTTATTACAAAGTTTATTACATACCAAATGAAACAGAAGAAATAATAAAATTACGTCTACATCTAATCAGCCTAATCCAGACTCAAAGTATAATAATATGAGATAAACCGACTTCCAGGATCGAATTTTCAAAGCCTTTCCCTTATTTGGTATGTGTCAAAGTTCCAAGGAACTTCAAGAGTTCCAGGCAATGCTTACACCCCAAATACAATTGCAGAATCAGATCATAGTGCAGTGTGGAAAGGCCATCCCTCAAATGTACAAGTTCAGATGGAACTCAAGGTCCCAAGGAAAGGCTCATAAAAGAGGCCAGAACTTACAGACTAGGAGTAAGAGTAAGTGCAATGAAAGGGAGTTAAGGGGGAGCCAGGGCAGGCTGCTGGTCATGCCTAGCAACTGGGCTGCTGGCATACCCCTGACCAACCTGTAAGCCTTAGAATTGGGGAGTTAAGACCTTATTGAAGGCCAGGTTCAGCACTAGAAAACAATTGGGATGCTGCCAGGCCATACCTTAACCCAGCACATATAGGGGAATGGGGGTATGGGAGCAATTGTTTATACTATCAACAACAAACAAAGAAAGAATAGGCAAAGCACATAGATATTTAAAATTAACTTTGTAGAGAATTGAAGGCAGGAATGGATGCAGGGACTCTAAATGAACACATTAGAGAGATACTGAAATTAATTTTAGAGCATACCAGTTCAAAGAAGCGAGTAGGGAGAAACATTAGACTTATGAAAGCCAAAGTGCAATCAAGAAGCAAGAGTATAGGCTTAGAAGAGAGTTGTGATTTCTGTATGCTTAATCGTGCGTCTTTTAAAAATGGTTGTGTCATGTATTTATAGTGCAGAAAAGAAGAAGAAATAGGTAAGAAAATAGTTTGAATATCAATCACACAAGGTTTCCCTTTAATTAAGGGATTCTGATTTCAAACGGGCAAGGTAAATAAGGAAATGAGTTAATTAAAAACTTTTCAAAGTAATGCAAGAAGGGTAAATACATAA
>MU756168.1:22373-37616 GCA_026770625.1 Nicotiana glauca | reverse complement strand
TGATAATTGATTGCGTCATTGTGGCTGCTGGGGGATGTCGTGTGCGGATAACACTTGCAAATAGCCGATGATTCTGAGAGTTGTATTCCTGAGAAACATGATTACGTAATCGTATTTGATGTTTTTGGGTGTCAGCATACAAAGAAAAATCGTGAGTTTTGTAGAGGGGGAAGGTTAGTTCATCTTCCCGTAGACTTTGCTTGTCCTACTCGGCTCTTACTTTCACTGGGGTAGCATCGCTAAAAAAAGAAATTTTGATAGTAGCCATGTATGATTTAGTAGAAAATATGATGTAAGTATATAATTTAAAATGATTTTTTTCGATGAACCAACGACTGCGACGCGGTTCAAGATATCACAACCTCTTTTGCTCCAAAATTTTGAGGGTCTTCCTCAAATGTCTGCCCCAGTTTATTCGGCTGCTGCTTCTGACGGCTGCGCGCGATGAATGGCTGAAAGTCAACTTCAAAATTTTGAGGTTTCTCCTTAAAATTCTTCCCCATTTTCCAATATCAGAGGGAAATGAAGATTTTAATAAATTGTGACCGAACTCATAGGGCTACCTAAGTATCCCCTCTTAAACAGGAATCAGGTCAGGCATAGTTCAAATTACATCATATAGAAATTATAATGATTACACATAATAGCGTTTGACTGCATCTGAATTAATTGGCTTTGGCCAAATTTCTCCATCCACCTCTGCGAGTATGAGGGGCCCTCCTGTTAGGACCTGATGAACCATGTACAGGCCTTGCCAATTAGGAGAGAACTTTCCTTTGGCCTCATCCTGATGCAGAAAAATTTTCTTCTGTACTAGCTTCCCTGGCGTGAATTGTCTCGATCTGACCCTTTTGTTGAAGGCCGTGGACATCCTATTCTGATACAATTGACCATGGCAAACTGCATTCAGTCTTTTTCCATTTATAAGGGCTAACTATTCATAGCAACCTTTTACCCATTCTGCATCTTCAAGTTCCGCTTCCTGCATAATCCTCAGGGAGGGAATCTCTACTTCGGCTGGGATGACTACCTCACTACCGTAAACCAACATATAGGGAGTTTCCTCTGTCGATGTGCGGACTGTGGTACACTATCCTAATAGAGAAAATGATAGCTTTTCGTGCCACTGCTTGTGTTTTTCTATCATTTTCCTTAGTATTTTCTTGATGTTCTTATTTACCACTTCTACAGCTCCATCCATCTGAGGTCTATAGGCTGTAGAATTTATGTGCTTAATCTTGAACGTCTCACACATCGCCTTTATCATATCACTGTTGAGATTTGAACCATTATCAGTGATTATCGTTGCTGGGAAGTCGAACTAGCAAATGATGCGATCGCGGACAAAGTCTACCACAACCTTCTTGGTTACCGCCTTATATGATGCTGCTTCAACCCATTCGGTGAAATAATCAATTGCCACTAGAATGAACATGTGACCATTTGATGCGGCAAGCTCGATAGGTCCAATGACATCCATCCCCCAAGCGGCGAACGTCCATGGTGAGCTTGTTGCATTGAGCTCGTTAGGAGGCACCTTTATTATGTCTGCATAAATCTGGCAACGATGGTATTTCCAAACATACTGGATGTAGTCCATCTCCATAGTCATCCATAAATAACCAACCCGGAGTATTTTCTTGGCTAAGACAAAACCATTCATATGCGGTCCACAGGTCCCTGCATGAACTTCTTCCAACAACCTGAATGCTTCCTTTGCTTCAACATATCTTAGTAGTCCCGAATCAGGAGTCCTCATGTATAGGATTCCTCCGCTGTGAAAGAAGTGATTGGATAACCTCCGCAGCATGCGCTTTTGAGTATTGTTTGCAAGTTCTGGATATTCTCCTGTTGATGACCTCAGTTTCGTCAAGGTTAGACTTAGGTCTATTCTCAAAGTCCTCAACCTCTTTAATGACCTCTTCTGGTATCTCATCCTCTTCTGAGTCTATATCTATTTGTTGTGTTATCTCGTTGCATGTCACATTCATTGGTTCATCAAGATAAGTAATAGTAATGGTGTGTAAAATAAAGTAAATGACAGAGAAAAATAATAAGAGCGAGACTTATAAGAAACTGAAATACTTTGATAAATTCCAAAAATTTTTTGAACATCGAAGCTCTTTTCAAAATTTAAAGATAATACTAAAGGGAAATCAACTAGCGAAAAAGTAAAAGATAATGCATAGTGCTTTGTTTAGCCTTGCTACCTCGAAGCTTTCCGGGCTTTAGTGGTTCTGATGGACCAATTGTTGAGGCACGCTACTCGGCTCACAGCTTGTATGGAAGGGCCTTCCTCCTCTTCCTCCTCGAGAATGACATGACAGTCCATATCGTCGTCTTTCAAGAATAGATTCTTCATTGCTGCCAATGTTTCACCTTCTGCTGACCCATATATGATGTCTGCTGGCTAGAAAGTCTGCTCCAGTTGGGGTATTAGGTGCTCCAGCGGATATTTAGGGCCACTCCATGGTGGCGACCAGTTCCTGAATTCTTGCCGAGTATATCCATACTCTAACCCGAAAGTGGTGACATGTTTCTTCAGTTTGATAGGCTTGGTGATTCCCTGGATGTTCTTGCCGAACCCTTTGCCAGGTTCATACCCTCTCCAAGTCAGTATACTTTCTATCTTGTTATCCCACCACTTATCTTTGTCCATGGTGTTGACTCGCTCAATTTGGTGATAGGTTTTTCCTCCTAGCTTCCTCCTTCCTTCAATTGCTGGGATGGTTTGGTGACTGTATATTGGGTTACTCCTGTTGCCATGAATAATCACCTCTTGGTGATTCTACTCGAACTTCACTGCCTGGTGCAGAGTTGATGCTACAGCTCCAGCGGCATGGATCCAAGGTCGTCCCAGTAGTAAGTTGTAGGATGCTGGGATGACTATTACTTGAAAATCAATATCTAACCAAGTTGGTCCCATTTGCAGACATAAACTGATCTCCCCAATAGTGGACCTTTGGGAACCATCAAAAGCTTTGACATTGATAGCCCAAAGAAGACTCTTCCCCAATGTTCTAAGGATCACCAATTGACAAATGTTGAAGTTGGACCCTCCATCCATCAAAGTCTTGGTGATGAAATAGTCTCCTCATTGCACAGTGATGTGCAATGCTTTATTGTGGCTTAAACCTTCAGAGGGCAACTCATGCTCGTAGAAAGTGATTTTATGACTCTCCAATATTTTCCCGACCATGTTCGTACGCCTCACTCGGTATCTTCATCAGGGCATTCTTATGTGTCTCGGAGCTCTACAGTTGAGCTAGAATGGAGATCCGCGCTGGTGATTTATTTAATTGATCAACAACTGAGTATTCTTTTGCTTGTATCTTCCGCTAGAGATCATCAGGCCTAGTTTCAATAGGCCTTCCAGAGGCCTGCTCACTTGATTCAACTAAGTGCTCCAGAGTATAAATTCTATCAGTCCTGCTCATATACTACGCTGCAATTGCTTCTCCAAATCTAGTTTTTCCCTTCCTTCTTGCCTCGGCGGTGTAATCCCAAGGAATGGCCTGCATATGGAATGGCGTTACTGCTGTCATTGCTACAAGAATGGGCACTCTCATCTTGGTAGGCAACACAACAACTTCGAATGGTGCAGGTGCTTTTGGAGACCCAAACTCCACCTCAATTGGCCCTACGGTCCTTTTGGATGATGGTGTTTCAAGCTCGAGAGGCACGCACATGTTTACTTGAGCATCCCTAGAGGGCTGGATCTGGACTACAATTGGATTTAGTGTGACTGTTGGTTTCTTGGGCTCATCACCTTCGGCAATTAATCCAATTGACCCTTTGGGGTCCCAATCATCTTCTACTTTGATCATATGTACACCACCACCCTTATGATTAGGCAAGGGATTGTTCTGAATGTTAGGAGCAGGCTCATTTGCCATGATGATTTTGTTGTCAATTGGAGCTTGGATTGTTTTTTAGAGATCCACACTCATCAATGGTATGCCCTTTCATGCCAGAATGGTATGCATAGGTTTTGTTTGGATTGACCTATTGGAAAGGATTTTCTGGAGTTATGGCAGGGATTGGGGTGATGTAACCGGTTGATTGGCTCGGCGATGGCGGTGTATTTCTTTGGAGGTCTACGGTCAAAGTTAGGGTGTGGCCTGGGGAAGTTTTGGCGAGCGGTAGGTGATTGGTGGTGAGCATTATAGGCATGGTAGACGGGTGCAGGTTGGGAATATCTTTGTGAGGTACGTTGATATATGGGGGATGGAGATGATTGGTAAACAAGTGACGGAATTCACTAAGAGGGCAGAGGTGCTTGGTAGTTGGGGATAGGATGGTATATGAGAGGGGGTACCGGGTAGGCTTGGTATTTTACTAGGGACTTGGTTCTCTATGCAACCATCATGACACTCACATCCTTTTTCTTTTACGTGCCACCAGATTGTAGGGCTTTGTTGGTAGCCTGTAATGCCTCGAAATTAGTTACCATACTGCTTTTAATACCTTCCTCAATCCTTTTTCCTAGCTTGATGACGTCGAAGAATTTCTGGCCCTCTATTAGCATTTACCTCTCATAATATTGTGGATCTTGAGCTCGGATAAAAAATATATTCATCTGTTTTTCTTCTAAGGCTGGCCTAACCCTAGCAGCCTCGGATCTCCATCGAGTAGCATACTCGTGGAATGTCTCAGTAGGCTTCTTTTTTAGATTTTGGATGTAAAAGACATCTGGCGCATTTTCTACATTGAATCTGAACCTGTCCATGAAATTGGACTCCATTCCTACCCAGCTTGTCAACTTCTTGGGATCTTGGCTGATGTACCAAGATAGCGCCTCGCCTTTCAAACTTCTCATGAAGAGCTTCATGTGAATCTTTTCGTCTCTTCCTACGCTCACTAGCTTATCACAGTATGTCCTTAAATGGACTCTAGGATCCCCTGAACCGTCAAACATCTCGAACTTAGGAGTTTTGTACCCCTCGAGGAGCTCGACGTCTGGCTGAAAGCAAAGATCCCCATAATTCAGCCTTTCAATACCTTTGTTTCCTTCAATACCTTGGACTTGTATAGTCAGTTTCTTGAGCTCGGCAGGCAGGTTCTTGATGAGTGAGTCTTTGTCATCAGACTCAGGTGTGTTTGTAATGGGATGAGTGTACTGTGGTAGGGTTTCCACATAGATGGGAGTGTGGTGGGGATGATCATTTGGTGGTTCAGGGATGAGGGGTGGAGTGTTGTTGTGACATGTGGTTCAATTTTGATGAGTAGGGGGTTGTTTCTGCGGCTTCGGGATGTTCTGTGGAGGTATGGGGTGTTGAGCATTAGGAAAGTTGACGTTTGGAGTAGCGAGGGAGAATGACAAGCTCGCCAAGTTCCGAACTTGGTCTAGTTCTTCTTGAAATTTCAGTAACTTCTGTTCGAGCTGGGCTTTCTTTGGGCACCTGAATACCCTGAGGAACCTCTTCCCTTTTAACCGAGTTCTCCTTCCTGACGTTGTTCAAATCTTCCATTTTTGCTTTGCTCTTGTTTTTTATAGGACTTGGAGGAGGAGGAGGTGGAGGGCCATTAGATCTTATGGAGTAGGATGATGATGCCAGAGTGCACAAACTAACCTTTTGGGGAGGGGAATAAAAATAAAAGAAAAAACAAAAAGGTAACAAGTTAGTTTGGATTCCGAGAAAAATATTGCAATATTTAAGGACATAGTATAAGAATATAAATCGTGTCCTAAATTGGGTGCCTCATTGTGCTCGAGGTTGGCCTAGCGACAAGTTAATTTGGAGAACTTATAATGCTAAATGCCTCATTTTATTGATAAAAATAAGATGAATCCCAAAACAACACTAAAATTGCATAAAGTAAAAATTTCACTAATGGCCATTGTCCTTATTACATTTCAAAGCGAAAAAAGAAAAGAGACTCCTAACTATTTGGTCTCAGAAGGACCTTCCCCAGACTCGACATCCTTAGCTCCATCGAACAGCTTCACCAGCTCACACAGCCCCAGTAGTAGATAAGCCCTAGCCAAAATATCCTCCTTCATTTCCCTCAGCATTTTTGCAATTCCCGGTCCTCTGGATGAATTTCCCTTTCAGCTCCACCAACACTTGCTCCAAATAACCTAGACGCTTGTTAGCACTGACAGCCATATCCTTCCATTCCTCGATCAACTTTTGATTTGCTTCTTGAATTTTCTGATGTTCACTCTCGCACTCCCTAATCCTCTTGCGTAACTGGTTGTATTTGACATGTATTTCAACGGTCTCGTCGATAACCCTATGACCTCGAACAGACCTGGGTTGTCCTAACCCAGCATGATCTTCTTCTAGCCAACCTGGATTGTATGGGGTGTAATCAGTATGATATCTGTCAGGATCTATGGAATCCTTTTCCAGGATGATCTTGTTGTTCCACATGTGTTGATCTTGACATTTGTATGGGCTATCATCGTCTTAGAAATCAGCCCTGAAATGACTCATAAGCAAACCCGGAGTATCCCAAGGAATACCGGCAAACCCTCATATTTCTTCGAGCAATGGGGTCATTTCAAGGCCCCCAAATTGAAACACTAATCTATCACTGTCCCAGGATAAGGTCGTACCCTCTATGATTTTGTTGTCCGGCTGAATTTCCAAAAGAGAAGGTAAGTTCCACAAATACTTGCGGACGAGAGTCCGGTCACTAGAATGAAGGTCTTCCCACCAACTTAGCAACCCTGGGTGAATGTTGGTTACCATACCGAACCTAGGGATTTCGTGCCTCATTTCTGCACAACAAAGTGTTAATCCCTTACCCCACCGGACTCAACTATTTAAAGCAATAATTAGCATAATGTCATTTAGTTCTCCAAATAAGTGCACAGAACATGGTTGTCCGTTTGGGTTCCAGGGGAACCCAATGGACTTTGGACAAGGCTATCTTAAAGAGTCATTATGTGGACAATATAACTAGCTCGACTAGGTTTGACAATGATGCATGAGCAGTTAAATAGAATTTGGTTTCTATGGGGTGCTAGACCCGTACCCTTGAGCGGGCAACTAAAGAGGGAAAGGCACGGAACCGTCGACTGCACCGCTGATCGACTGGTTTTACCGCAAATATGCCTTTGCCAAATTTAGGGGGTAATAATATCGAAAGAGTGCAACCACTCATTAAGCGTTGCTATGGTATTTTTTTGGCACGAGTGGAATATGATGTTAAAGATGCAACTACAAATTGTCACGTATTTTCACGTTCATAATGATTACAATAATTGCTCAAAAAAATTGCAACTGTATTGAAAGAAAATAGTAACTGAAAGCGTTAAAGAAAAAGAAACAAAAAGACAAGTCAGTTTTGAATAAAGGCATTAAACAAAGAAATAAATAAAATAATAAAGTCACGTATAACATGAAGTGGTAAAGGCATAAAGAATACCCAGCAAAGTCGCCTTGCTGTCAACGTCCCTTTTTTCTCACGAAATCGGGTTTACGACTTTTGGGAAGACAACTCTATTTCCGTTTGGGAATTGGGTTTTTGGAATTGAAGAGTCACCACGTAATGATTAAGTGCATTAGGACACTAAGAGTTTTGACTTTGAAAACAAGAGTTTGGGTAAGGGCTAAAAATTATCTCGAGGGGAAGGTGTTAGGCACCCCTTAAAATCCACAAGTGTGGTTCCTGCCCATGCTAAATTGTGACTTTAATGCAAATAAGTATACAAATACTTTCACACATAAGAGTTGCAAATAGGTAGGTAACAAGCATTTTGAAATTAAGGTCTATATGGTCTCACAATTTGTTTGAGGGAGGGTCTAAGTGCAGAATATTGAACAAGACATTAATAAATAGAAGATTTAGAAGAAAAGGAATGGTGTAGTAAAATTAAAGAGGAGTTTTGGGTAGCTAAAACAAAGAAAGAATTTTATTTATATTAACAAAGTTACATAAAGGAAAAGGGTCCTAGGTTTGTAAAATACATGGATCATCCATACAACACCGGTAGCCCATCGTACGCATGGTGTTATCGTGTGATCATTATCTCCATGTATACCCTTCCCACTCCGTTAAGGTATTAAGCATGGAATGGTATCATTACCTGCTGCATGTTATAACCCGTCCCACCTATCAGTCTCGGAGGCGTTTAGGACTATTAATCCTAAAAGGGAGGGAGCTTGGCTTTTCAGGGGTTTTGAAAGGATAAAATTCTAGGGCGACAACCAAAACACATAAAGCAGTTAATGGGGAACTAGTAGCAATTAAGGGCTCAAATAGGCCTCCTCACTTAAAGAAATGAATTTTTTAGCATGTCTTACACATATTGATTAGGTCCTTGGTTAAAATTAACGTAGGACAAGTTGATTTACCACATATTTCTCAGATAGGGAGTCCAAATTAGTCTTGCTTAGATGTAGTTGTCGAAAACTGATAGTTGATTTATTACATAACTAATTGCCTGTGTTAAACGGGATCTATAGGCATGACATCTATTAATTCAGGGATGGAGGAATAAACTGATTGCAAAAGAGTTGTTGGTTGTAAGCTCTATGAGTGTTTAAAATTACCATTGATTTTAGACTCAAGGGGTGAGTGGGCGATTCATATTTAGTTAATAGCTCCTATGGGCATGCTTTCTAGGTGCTACAGATTTTACCGCCGTTTATTGTCATGTAGAGATCCTGTAGGCAGGTCATCTATATGTAATTGGTTATTTTAATTCCTATAAGCAGATTTTCCTAGTGACAGATGCACATGCAAAATGCAGGAAGTCCTATAGGCATATTATCTATACGATATGCAGAGCTTCAGCATCAATTTATTGACATAGTATTTATACGAAGTACAGAAAAACCTATGAGCATGGTGTCGATGCGCCCCTTTTTATAAAAAAACAAAATCAGGTTTACGACAATTGGGAAGACAACTCTATTCTCGTTTGGGAATTGGGTTTTTGGAATTGAAGTGTCGCCACCTAATGATTATAGTGCATTAGGACACTTTATAAAGAATTTGAGATGAAGAACCAAAGTTTGGGTAAGGGCTAGAAATTATCTCAAAGGGAAGGTGTTAGGCACCCCTCAAGATCCACTAGAGTGGTTCCCGTCCATGTTACAATTGTGACTTTAAGCAAGGAAACATAAGTAAACAAGCAAGAATTATAAATACGAGGGGGTTTTCCTATAATTGTTGCAAATAATTTGAAACTAAAACGAAGCTAAAGAAGCTGAAATTTTGCGAAGAAAGTAGTTTAGAATTCAGAATAAACGAGCGAAGAGAGGGAGAAATTTCACATAATTGCTGGGAGTAGCAGTTAAAGAAGCTGAAATTTGAGAAAACCAATTTTCGAAATAAAAATAAACAGGTAAAGGGAGAGGGGTCCTATGTTTATAAATAATATGGATCACCCCACACAACACCCGGTAATCGTTTATAAACATGGTGTTATCGCGTGGTCATCATATCCATATCTACCCTTCCCACCCTATTAAGGTATTAAAGCACGGAATGTCTCGTTACTTATTGCATGCTAGTACCCGTCCCAATCCTATCAGTCCCAGAGGCATTTGGACTACTAGTCCTAAAGGGAGAGGGGTTTGGTGCCTTTTGAGAGTTTTTAAAGGACAAAATATTAAGGCGTCAATCAAAACACATAATGCAATTAAAGGGGAAAGCAAATAAGCAAGTAGGGCTCAAGAAAGCCTCCTAGAATCATATAAAGCCATAGAGTTTAGCATGTCTTGCACATACTGGTTTAGTCTTAAATTAAATTAAAGCGATAAGCGGACTGGTTCAACACATATTTTTGGATAGGAAGTCTGCATTAGGCTTACTCGAATGCAGTTGTTTAAGACTAATCCAGTTGATTAGTTAATCCTTTTTTTGTCTATGTGTTGGATAAACTATTGATTTTAAATACAAGTTGATTTTAAAGGAACATTACAGAGTAAAAAATAGGTTTCAGAAAAATGTGGTTTAACAACTAAACAAGTTCCAGAATGTAGACTGGTTAGAAGAAAATGAGTTGCCAATTTTTAAACAAAAGAACTGAGTTGCAAACTGATTAGGAGAAATTTATTAGACAAGTATAAAGAGATGACTTTTAGGCTGATTTGAAAAATGATTACCATAGCTAAAGCGAGTAAGTTCAGAAAGAGTGCACTGACTTGATTGTGAGAAAAAGTTTTAAGAGTTCAGAAAGGGTGTAGGAAGTCGTTTGTTTTAGAAAAATCGATATTGTTTTGAACAAGTGAGACAACTCTGGTTCGAAATCCCTATAGGCATGCTTTCTATAACTGATACTTTTTCAAATACTAATAGAAGACTTATAAAGAATGATAACTACATATGCCATTTTTATTATTAAACCTAACTGTTTGCCTAATGACGTTATTGCAGGCAGAGATGCAAACCCCTATAGGCATGATATATATATATATATATATATATATATATATATATATATATATATATATATATATATATATATATATATATATATATATATATATATATGCATAATTGTAGAATTCAGAAGTTAAATCCTATAGGCATGGTATCTATATGCATAGTTGCAGAATTCAGAAGTTAATCCTATAGGCATGCTTTCTACATATGAAGTTGCACAAATTAGAAATAAAATCCTATAGTCATGCTATCTACCCTTTGTGCATAAAAGTAACCCCTCCCCTTTTCACTAAATCCCCATGAGTTTATACAATTATTATAGACCAGTAGAACAAAACTGAAATTAAAGGGTACATAAGAAATTATCAGCTACATACGAGAAGCCTAATTCAAAATTAGTGCCTAATAATATGAGATTGAACCACTTCCGAGATCAAGGTTTCCAAAGACTTCTTTTATCTAGGGTATTTCAGAGATCCAAGGAGTTTCAGGAACACCGGACAGTGCTTACACCCAAGATATTAATCAGGATAAGTTAGAGTGCAGTATAGAAGAGCCAACTCTCTGGTGTCAAAGTTTACAGGGAGCTCAGGGGTCCCAAGGCAAGGCTCACACGAGGGGGCAGAACTTAAGTTCTAAGAATGTGTGCAAGTGCAATAGAGAGGTGTAGAGACTGCGAAGGCAGGCTGGTGGTCATACCTAACCATGAGGTAGGTTGGTACACCCTTGACCAAGCCTGTTCAGCCAGCAAATAAGAGCATAGACCTATTTAAGGTCAGACTATGGTCTAGACAGTGATTAGGACACTGCCAGACCAAGGTCTTAAGCTCAGGATACATATAAAGGGAAAAGGGGAATGGGAATTGAAAGAGTTTAGGACTCGGGGAGTCCAGTCCATATACATGAACAACAATGTCAAGTGTTGTCATATTTCTGAACCATAACTTAACATACAAAAGGTATTGGGGGATGGGGATTCATGTAGGAGCATAGCAAAGAGACAAACCAACTTGCAAGAAATTAGATTATGGAAGCAGTAAACCAAACAAAGAATAGACTGAAAAAATAAACACATAGGGGAGTGGCAGAAATTAAACAAAGGTAACATACTTGTTGCAGAAGAAGCAAACAAGGGAAAGCATGATTCTTTCAGCCAAACCATAATCAAAGAAGATAACTTTAAGCTTATGAGTTCAAAGAACTCGAATATTTTTAAAGAAAATCTAAGTGTATTTGAGAGAAGAAGTAATGATTTGTTCGTGTTCGAACCCCAGTGAAAGGGAAGAAGTACATGTATTTATAGCCTTTTGAAAATGAGTAAAAGTGAGGTAATAAGCCACAGACATGGAAATAATCACTAATCATAATCAATTACACAAGTGATTGTCCTTAATTAAGGAATCACCTGTTAACGAGCAGTAACAGGTTGAAAAATAAGGAAAGAAATCAATTTAAGAGGCAGACTAATTATTTCTATAAAAGAAGCAGTAAAATAATTGAGCAGGTGATTAAGGCCAAGTACAGGAACATACTTATTTTGGGAAAGGATTCAACCATGTAAATATTACAGTAATAGAAAAGAATCAATCAATTCTAGACATGTGAGCAAAATCAGAATCTCTCAAAGGAAAAGTTTGAAATCAGTCACGAATTTGAAGATCAGTCAAAGAAGGAAACTTTGCATATAAATAAAGTGCACAACACTAGACATGCAAGGCCAAACTATTGGCAAAAAGGAAATAGCATACAGTAGTAGCACAAGAAAATACTTGCAGCATGAGAGTTTGGTAGTTCAAGTTTCAGTGACTTAGTAGTAGAGAAAGGATAGAGTATTTAGAAGCATGCAAGGAGCTAAGTGAAAAAAAACCGTTTTGAAAAACATAGTCGAGTTTGACAATAGCAAGAAAGAAGAATCAAAAGAATCACACAAAGAGATGCTGAAACCTTCGAATAAAGTAGAACAATTTCAAATAGGAGAATAGCACAAGCAAACTTCAGGAGCTTGAGTAAACCCCAAAGAAACTAGGGTTTTTCGAAATTAATCGAGTTTAGAGGCGATAAACAAGTAAAACAAACAAACAGTCTCAGAAGTTCGAATAAACCCTCAAAAATAGGGTTTTCAACACTAATGAGATATAAACGAAGTAAATCAAATGAATACTAACAAATAGACTCAGAAACTCAAACAAATCCCAAAAAAATAAGGTTTTCAACACCAATCACACATAGAGATGATAAACAAATGAATCAAACAAAATATTAACAAACAGACTCAGAAGCCCTAGTTTGAAATCAAAAGATTTTGAAAAGGAAATTTGAGGAAAATGCTTAAAACATCAAATATAGCACAGGTCAAGCACGGATCTAGACAAATAGACGAAGAAGAACCTCGAATAAGCTAGGGTTTCTGAGAACCCTAGAAGCGAGAAAGGCTTGCAAGAAACAAGATCCGATCTGGCGTTGATAAGGTCGAAATTAGGATCACGATGCTAAGACACGACGGAGCAAGGACGGAGATGGTTGGAAACCTCGAATCAACGAAGGTCTAAGTGAAGACCCTTGAGGTCTTGCCTCGAACCTTCTGGCATCAGGCACGTGAGAGTAGTAGGAGGTGACTATAGGTCGTTCATGGCCTGAGCAACCATGGATTACGGTGGATTTGGGGTTAAAAGTGGTAGAAGGCGATTAGGGTTTCGAGAGAGTTTGAGAGGATAGGGGAGTTAGAGGTGTCACCTTTGAGAGATTAGCTAGGGTTAGCAAGGGTTAGGAAATAAAAAAGGAAAGGGTAGGTGTCAGTCGTTGATCAAAATGATCAACGGCTTGGATTAAAAAGGGAAACGGGCTGGGTCGGTCAAATTAGTATTGGGTCGGGTAATTGGGTTTTAATTGGGGGACTGAATTGAGTTAATTAGGGGTGCCAATTTGGGCTAAAATTGAAATGAAATAGGGCCAGATTTTAAATAACCACTTTTACCCGTTTTATTTTATAAAAATAGCAATAACAATTTCAAAAGCAAAATTGAAAATATTGGGAAAACAAATATTATATAAATACTAATCTAAAAAATACTGGAATTAATTTTGTAATTATGAAATGTTATTAATCACAAAATAGGCTATAATTGCAATTACATGCAATCAAGCTTTAAAAATGCCAAATGAATTTGTAAAAATGTGCAAAAATTACCTTAATTATACATTGGTGCAAATGTGAGAATAAAATGAATTATTCACCAAAAATGATAATTTTGGGAATAGTTATTGGATTTTGTCTTATTAAAATAGCCAATAAATCGGTTTAAAAATTATTAAAAATGCCAAAACTCTTGTGTGTGCCTATATATGCACATATATGCTATTTTAGAAGTATTTTGGATACAAAAAATACGAAGGAAAAATTGGGTATCAACACATGGTATCTATATGAAAATGCAGAATTTGGAAGTGATAACCTATAAATATGATTTCTATGTGAAAATGCAGAATTTGAAAGTAATAATCCTATGAACATGATTTCTATGTGAAATGCATAATTTGAAAGTAATAATCCTATGAACATGTTTTCTATGTGAAAATGCAGAATTTAAAAGTAATAATCCTATGAGCATGATTTCTATGTGAAAATGCAGAATTTGAAAGAGTAAATATCCTATAGATATGGTATCTACCCCTTTGGCATGCATTCAATCCCATCCCTTTTCATTATACCCCAGTCGTTATTACAAAGTTTATTACAGACCAAATGAATCAGAAGAAATAATAAAATTACATCAGTGATTACATCTATATCTAATTAGCCTAATCCAGAGTCAAAGTCTAATAATATAAGATAAACCAACTTCCAGGATCAGATTTTCAAAGCATTTCTCTTATTTGGGATGTGTCAAAGTTCCAAGGAACTTCAAGAGTTCAAGGCAATGCTTACACCCCAAATATCATTGCAGAATTAGATTATAGTGCAGTGTGGAAGGGCCAGCCCTCAATGTCCAAGTTCTGAGGGAACTCAAGGTCCCATGACTAGGATCATAAGAGGGGGCAGAACTTAGAGACTAGGAGTAAGTGTAAGTGCAATGAAAGGGAGTTAGTGGGGAGCCAGGGTAGGCTGGTGGTCATTCCTAGCAACTGGGCTGCTGGCACACCCCTGACCAGCCTGTCAGCCTTAGAATTGGGGAGTTAAGACCTTATTGAAGGCCAAGTTCAGCCCTGGACAGCAATTCGGATGTTTCCAGGCCATAACTTAACTCAGCACACATAGGGGAATAGGGTGTGGGAGTAATTGTTTATACTAGCAACAAGAAACAAAGAAAGAATAGGCAAAGCACATAAATACTTTAAAATTAACTTTGTAGAGAATTGAAGGCAGGCATGGATGCGGGGACTGTAAATAAACACATTAGAGAGATACTGAAATTAATTTTAGAGCATACCAGTTCAAAGAAGCGTGTAGGGAGAAATAGTAGAATTATGAAAGCCAAAGTGCAATCAAGAAGCAAGAGTATAGGCTTAAAAGAGAGTTGTGATTTCTGTATCCTTAATCATGTGTATTTTAAAAAAGTTGTGTCATGTATTTATAGTGCAGAAAAGAAGAAGAAATAGGTAAGCAAATAGTTTGAAAATCAATCACACAAGGTTTCCCTTTAATTAAGGGATTCTGATTTCAAACGGGCAAGGTAAATAAGGAAATGAGATAATCAAACGCTTTTCAAAGTAATGCAAGAAGGGTAAATACATAATAGTTATTTAAGGAAAGGGTTTTGAGAGTACACAGTCATGCAAATTAAGGAAAGGAAATCAATTAATAGCCAAGCAATCAAGGGTTGAAAATTTTGGTGTGAATGAACCAAGTCAGAAAAAGGTAAAGAGAGGCTTTACTTAAGAAGAATCAGTAGCAATCAATTA
>MU756168.1:4285-22208 GCA_026770625.1 Nicotiana glauca | reverse complement strand
CCCCCGCCGTCAAAAAAGCATTCTGATTCAAACATAAGTTTGGAAAATTTTCGAAGAAAGTTTTTAACCCACATATAAAAGGGATTGTTGTGCTAATCAGAAGAATTCATACGCAAAAGGATTCAAACTTATTACATGGATCCAAAGTGAGTTTGAGAGAGTCCAGGGCTCAAATAGAACCCTAGTCCAAACACACAAGACCAAACTAGCCAAAAACCCCAAATCCTAGGGTTTTCGACTTGAACCAAATGCAAAGAAGAGAAACAAGCAGATACAGTAGAAATTTCAATGCAAACAGAGTAAGGGAATTAATTCGAAACACAATGAGAGTAGAAGAGACAGTAGAGGAAAATATGCTTAAGAAGGCATAGTAAGAACATTTAATGAACATGGTTGGAAAATACAGTAGGCGAAGCATATCAAGTCATAGTGGAAGGCAAGAAGTAGAACATAGCATAGAAACATAGCATGTAAAAACATAGCCTCGAAACACGGTAGAAAGAAGAACAAAATGCAGAAAACATAGTACAAGAACATGTATAAAAGAAAACATAAGAACATAAAACGTACACAAGAAAGGGAGAAGAAAATTCGAAAAACACTGAAGCATTTTTCAAAAAATGCTAAATCAGAAAGAGGTGACTTTGAAAGTAAGATTTTTTTAAAGAAAAGTTGGAGAAACCTCATAAAAATCAAGGTAAAGCATGAATACACACAGATCTTGAGATAATCCGAGAAGAACCTCGATAGTTAGGGTTTCAGATGAACTCTAGAATGAGAAAGGCTTTGAAAATGTCCGATCTAAGTCGGATAAGACTGGAAACAAGCTCAGGAGGCCAAGATGTGCCGGTGCCAGGCCGGAGATGGCTGGAAACCTCATGTCGGCGAAGGTCTGGGTGGAGACCTTTGAGGTCTGGCCTCAAACCTTCGAATACCAAGCACACAGGAGCGATAGGAGGTGAGTATGAGAGTTTTATGGCCGGAGAAGCCATGGTAACCGGCCAGAATTTGCAGGGATTAGGGTTAGCTTGGGTGGCGGCGACTAGGGTTTGTAGAGCGAATGGGAGAGGAAGGGGATTCAAGGACGGCGAGTAGAGGGAAATGAATTAGGGTTGGGAGTATTTGGTGAATTAAAAAGGAAAGGTTGAATTTGAGCTGTTGATCTAGGGTGTGATTAAAAGCGGTGTCCGGTCGGGTAATTTAATTGGGTCAGGGTTGGGTTGATTTTAGGAATTGGGCTGGTCAAGATTGGGTCAATTAGGTCAATTGGGGGCTTTAATATGTCTATAATTGAAATACAAATGGGCTATACGTTAAATAGCCAATTTTCCACTTTTTAATTTAATTAAAATAGTTAAAATAATTTTTAAAAGAAATTAATAGCACTGAATTGATTAGTGATATATAAGTGTTAATCTAAAAATACTGGGAGCAATTTCATAACTGTAAGATGCTATTAATCGCAACATAGGCTATAATTGTAATTTTATGCAATTTTAGCTTAAATATCAAATAGATTTATAAAAAAAATATGCAAATATTACCTTAATTATATTGTGATGTAAATATGAGGATGAAAATAAATTACTTACCAGATGATAGCTTTGGGGATAATTATTGGATTTTACACTGTTAAAACAAATAATAAAATAATTTAAAAATTAGGAAAAGATGTCAAACATTCTTAGGTATACTTATATATGCATGTACATGCTATTTTAAGAATATTTTGAGTATAAAAAAAATAGATAGGGAAAAATTGGGTATCAACCTCTACCAATGATAAAATCTCTAGTTAACCTTTTTGAGCCTTAAACCTTTTTCCTTCAAGAACCATGATACAAGCCTTTACCCATTCTAAAGATACCCTCTCTTGGCACTCGATCTTTCCTTAGTACATGGAAAAATTATAAGTTTGTGGGGAGAGACGAGGATTGCAACAAAGTGGTAAAAAGGCACAAAATTAAGAACAAGAAAGGCAATAAAAAAGAAAGAAAAGCAAAAAGACAAAAAGAATGTTCAATGTAGAAATGACTAAATGGATTCAAGAAAAGCAAAATAATGAAAGGTGTGAAAAGTTGAGAAAGGAGAAAATATTTGAAATAAACAAGAAAGAGTCATTGTGTGTCTCTCTAACCCCTTAGAAAGAAGTGAAATGACTTAAAAAGTCAAGTGAATGGGTGCCAAAATGAATCGAAAGATGTGCTAAAGGGAAGATGGAACCTACTTAGACCAAACATTTCCTACCCTAAACCAAAAGCCGTCACTATGTCTCCCCAAAAGCCCTATATGATCTCCAGTTGAATGAAGCTTACATTAGTTGTGACTCACATAAGAAGCAAGCATATGGTACTTAGAGCCGGACTTGTGACTTTTTCTTGAGAGAAATTAGTGTATTTCCATTAACCTCATTTTTAGTGCTAATATCTTAAAGGTAAGTCTTGCTTAGGGAGAGTCAAGGATGTGTGAGTTTGGGTTCCACAATGACCAAAGTAGTAGAATGAGTTTCCTTGATGTGTTGAGTCAACTCTTGATGCTCTTGTGTCGCAGTAGATCCATTGTGTTTAAAAGAGTAAATGTTGTTAATGATTTATTTGAATTGAGGGCAATTGTTAGTCCTAATTGAGGCTAGACGAGGTCAGTTTAGGCCGGCTTAATATTTCTTGTATTAACTCTTAAAGGGTGAGTCTTATTTTGTTTGCTTGAGGACAAGAAAAAGCTTAAGTTTGGGCGAGTTGATAACTAGGGATTATGATGCATTTTACACTCCTTCTTGCTTAAGTTTTGATTAGAAATGTGTACAAAATAGTCTTAAAGGCTCACAAGTTGTGCTTGATTGTAGGTTTGATCATCAAGGTGACAATGTGTCAAAAACCAGCTCAAAAAGGAGTGAAACTTGCACAAGTACCAACACAAGATTAAGCTCAGTCAAACAGGGATAGTGCGGCCGCACGGCATTTTGTACGGTCCGCAAAGATGAAGTTCAGAGACTATGTTTTTCATGCCATTAGGCAATGTGTCTACAAAGGGCTTTGTGCGGTTCGCATTGGGTTCATTGCGGCCGCACTCGATTTTGTGCAGTCCGTAGAGACAAAGTTCATAGAGATGACAATTGGAGGATTATGCCCAATGCGGTCTGCGGTCCATTTTGTTCCGACCGCAGTAGAAGCCACCACAACTGTAGTGCATTTTATGTGGTCTGTGGTGGCCAACTTGAGAGAGAATAAAAGTCAAGCCAAGAGCCTTAGTATGGCCGCATTCGATTTTGTGCAGACCGTACTAACCCCGCATGAGTAGTTTCGTCCAGAATTTTTAGCCTAGTATAAATAGTTTCTTTTCCCATTTTTAGGTTATCAGACAGATTTTGGGACAGAGTTGCGCTCGTGAACATTTCTCTTTCACCATTTTGAGTAATTTTAGCTTAATCTCACCATTGAATCTTCAACTTTTATCTAGTAATTAATTATTATGATTTTTTCTTCATCTATTAATTTGTTTTCTTCAACAATTATGAGTAGCTAGACCCATTATCTAGAGTTGTGGCTCAACCCTAGTGTGGGTAATTGATGGGTCTTGTGTTTTGATGCTTGATTGTGTATTAGTGTTTGGTACTTGGGCTAATTTAGGATTTTAATATTGAATTAGTGTCTGCAAACACTAGTTTATGCCTAGTAGACTTTGGCTCTTCTTGAGAAAGAGAGCCTAAGTCCATGAAATTGGTCCAACAAAGAATTGGGGCATAATCAAGAAATTGATAGCCCCAATTAAAGGGTTATACCTAGAGATAGTAATACCTGACTTGAACCTCAATTGCTTGCACAAATTTGCATACTCAATTGGTCTTGAGAAAGTCAATTTGGGCAAAATCACTCGAACTACCGAGAGGTATAGAGTGAGTAGAATCGTGCAATAGTTATATCATACTCCCTAAATATGACAATCTTGCCTTAGACTCGAAAATCCGTCAATTAGCCACCTAGGAGATAGTCACTATCCTAGTGTCTTTTATCTATTTGATCAAATCTCAATAGTTTAATCTTAGCTTTACTTGCTCTAATTTATCATTGTATTATTACAAAATTAGAATTAAATTCATAACCAAAAATGTTTAGAAATGCAATTAGGAACAAATACACAACTCAACTTTAGATGGAAACTCAACTCCAATATCTACCTCCCTGTGAAAATCGATCTCGACCTTCTCGGGTAAAAGCTGCTTCGACCTCTCTTGCTACTTAATAATAGTATAGGGTTGGCCTCGATCAACCGGCCATGTTGACTGGGAGAATAGTCTCTTATTTCGTTGTTTCAATCACCGCGTTGTATCCGTTAATGACTCGAGAGGCGGTCACGATTGGGTCTAGCAGTTCGAGATGCTCTATTACTCTCGACCTGATAATATTGGTCGAGCTACCATAATTCACAACCGCATGTTCTATTCGAAATGAATGAATGAATGAATGAATAAAGAGGTTACCAACGCATTGTTATGAAGTTGGGGCGAGGTTTTGGAGCCTTCCTCGCTGAATGTGAAGGCATCTTCAGGTATGTATCCCCAAATTTGTTTTTCTACGGTGATGGATATTTCTGTCCTTCTCATCACAGGTTTCTGGGGTGTGTCAACGCCCCTCCAATATTATGTGGACAACACGTCGTGGCTCATTTACTTCGTTCTTCTTAGCCGCCTCTCTTTTTGGGAACTGAATTTTAGCTCGATCGTTCAAAAATTCTTGGCGGTGACTTTTATTGAGTAGCCTGGATATTTTCTTTCAGAGCCGGTGGAAATCTTCGGCCCTATAGCCGTGCATATTACAAAGTTTGCATACTAAGTTGTGATTCCTCTAGGAAGGATCCGACTGAATAGGCCGATGCCATTCGGTGTCCCTGGTTTTGCTGATGGTGAACACGATGTCTGATTCATCAATGTTGAAGTTGTATTCTAATAGGCGAGGAGCCCCCATTGGCCCCGTCGAATCCTCCTCTGTTGACGAGTCTTCGAGAATTCTTTCCCTGGTTTACCAATCGATCATTGCGAGGCGGGTTGAGTCTTGGGTCATTCCTCCTATCTTCGGGGTACGACTGATACCTCTCTTTGTTCTATTTTGACACCTTTGCCATGTGTCTTATTGGATACACTGAGCCCGAGGGGGCTCCCAACTGGTCATCCTCGACTCTAATATTTAAATGGTATCGGTTGTGGACGTTCGACCAGGTTACGGCGGGATACTCGATCAGATTCTCTTTCAGCTGCCTTTAGGCCACTAAGCTTCATGCATTCATGCCTTGAGTGAAGGTTTTCACCGCCCAGTTTTTAATACCGGGGGTAGTTCCATTCTTCTCGTCTAGAAGCGAGATACAAATTCTCGCAGCATTTCATTCGCCCTCTGCTTAATCTTGAATACTTCGGACTTCCTTGTTGCTACTTTGATGGCACCGGTGCGTGCCTTTATAAAGGAGTCTCCTAGCATGGCGAATGAGTCTATGGAGTTGGGAGCTATTTTGTGATACCACATCATGGGCCCCTTCAAGAGTGTTTCTCCGAACTTCTTCAGTAAGACGGGCTCGATCTCGTCGTCCTTTACGTCGTTGCCCTTTACTACACACATATAGGCAATGACGTGTTCGTTAGGATCTTATGTCCCGTTGTATTTTAGGAGTTTCTGGCATTCTAAACTTCTTTGGAATGGGTGTAGAGCTATTTGCTTTGGGAACGGTCATTGCATAAACCTCTTCGAATCTACACCTTTTAAGACCAGGGGTGCGCTCGGGATTCGGTCAACTTTGAAGTTATATGTTTTGACCTTCTTGTCATTTGCTGCTATTATTTTCTCACCCAACTCGATCCTTTTAGTGACGTCCTCAAGCATTTTTACGATGGCAGGATTGGCTACCGATCCGTTGTTGCTCGACCTCTCTAGTACCTGTTTGGCTCGGGGTGCAGCTTCTGGTGCTACCATACTGGGGTCTTCGGGTGGCTTTGCACCTGAGTGATAGCCAACTATTGTGCCTATAATATTACAAAAATAACATGAAGCCTAACTTCCCATTCTCCCCGATTTGGGTTTTTTGGGGTTTCCTGTTGGTCGCCATGTTGTATGCTCATGTCGGTGTGTGAGGTTTCGTCGACCTGCTATGCATCTTGTGAACCCGCATCCGCTGGAATTGGTCCAGGTGCATTGTTGGGGTTCTATAGTGGCGCTCCAATAATTGGAACAACCACATAGTTTTCTCCATGGTTTTCAAGGTTGTCGGTCTCAACTCTCTTCATTAAGCTAGACATTTTAACCTGAAATCGAAGATATTGGACAAGAAAAACTGTGAAATATAACTTGTGTTGTGTAATGAAACCAGCAAGAAAATAATCATTATTATTTTTAGCCCCACGGTGGGCGCCAAATTGTTTACCGTAAAAATAGTAATAACAATTAAATTTTTGGTAGGACTCTAAAAATACGTGATCTATTTTTATGCTAGTTGTCAAGGTAGTTGATGCTAGATATGTGAGGTTAAAATATGAAATGCAAGCTAAAAAAGAGTTATAATCAAACCAAGGGGTTAGCTGTCAGGGCCTCGAACTAACTGATGAGGGGCCTCGAGGTCGATGCCTGGGCTCGGGCTCGGGCTCGAGCTATTGGGGATGATTGCGAGTGTGCTAATAGTTAGAATATAATTAAATGAGGATCTTTATGGCAACAAACAATAAATGAAGAACAAGTATGAAAGTAGTAAGCAATAGCAATAGTGTCGGGAGAATATGTTAGAGAGAAAAGAGAGAGAAAGAGAGTTATTGTATACTTTGTGTAGAATAGTTGGAGCCACAAAAGATTTTTACAAAGTGGTAAGGATCCCCTTTATATAGGAGGGAAAATCCAACATAGTACAAAATGCATTAATTGTAAAGGTATGGAGATGGGACGGCTAGACGCGACACCTTGATACAAGATCCGGACAAGTCGGCTTTATCATACTTAGCTGCATGCCTTGGGAATCCCCTATTTTACTCTAGCCCCGATTAATATTCTCTTTAGGTCGGGCCTCGACGAGCTTCAAAGGAGGGAACTCGGTCACATCTTCACATCCTCGAGGCCTCGAGGTGTTCTTCTGAAGTGACGTAATAGTAAGAAATTGGACCCTCGGATTTTGCCGCATACAATTATCAAAAGGATTAGGTTATGCTTTGATTGGTTATTTTCCTATAATTTGGAAGAATCAAAAATAGTATGCTTGGTATACCTATGAGGAAATTTTAACATTCTTGGATCTCTTATCTAATTGCGTCATTTTCTATTTGGTATTTATAGCTTTACTACATATATATATTTACCTAACTGCTTGCATTATTTTCTTCCGTTACTTGCATTAAAGTAGTGCTTCTATAGGCAAACCGTCTGAAGAAAATCAAATACATGTGATTTACAAATATGACAACAACAACAACAACAATGACCCAGTAAGATCCTACTAGTGGGATCTGGGGAGGGTAGTGTGTACGCAGACTTTACCCCTACCCTGAAAGAGTAGAGAGGCTATTTCCGAAAGACCCTTGCCTCAAGAAGACAAAAATACAAAAGAAGACAATAACACCACATATATAATATGAAAAAATAGGAACAACATAAAATCAAGAAGAATGATACAAAGCAAAAGCAAATAGTATCCCTACCAAACTAGTCACACAAAGTTATAGCATAAGACAAGACTCAACTACCTCCTAACCTGGAATCCTAATACTCGACCTCCACATGTTCCTATCAAGTGCCATGTCTTCGGAAATCTAAAGACTTGCCAAATCCTGCCTAATCACCTCCCCTCAATACTTCTTAGGCCACCCCGTACCTCTTCTCGTGCCCTCCACAACCAGCCGTTTGCACCTCCTTATCGGAGCATCTGGGCTTCTCCTCTGAACATGCCCGAACCATCTGAGCCTTGCTTCCCGCATCTTGTCATCAATAGGAGCCACACAACCTTTTCCCGAATATCATCATTCCTAATCTTATCCATCCTAATATTCCCGTACATCTACCTCAACATTCTCATTTTTGCTACATTCATCTTCTGGGTATGTGATTTCTTAACCGGCCAACACTCAGCCCCATACATCATGACCGACCTAACCACGTTTATAGAAGTTACCTTTGAGTATCAGTGGCACTCTCTTGTCATACAATACTCCAGATTCTAACCTCTACTTCATCCATCCTACCCCAATACGGTGTGTAACATCCTCGTCAATCTCCCCTCCCCCCTGTATAACCGACCCAAGGTACTTGGAGTTGTCTCTACTCGGGATGACCTGTGATTCAAGCCTCACATCCACGCCCACTTTCCTCTGCTTAGTGATTAACTTACACTCCAGGTATTCCGTCTTTGTCCTGCTAAGCTTGAAACCCTTAGATTTAAGAGCCTCTCTCCAAACCTCCAGCCTCTCATTAACATCGATACACATCTCATCAATCAAAACTATGTCATCAGCAAATAACATGCACCATGGCATATCCCCTTGAATGTGATATGTTAACGCGTCCATCACCAGGGTAAATAGGAACGGACTGCGCGCAGAACCTTTGTGTAACCCCATAACAACCAGAAAATCCTTAGAGTTGCCTCCTACTGTCCTAACCCGAGTCTTTTCCCTATCATAATGTCCTTAATTGCCATAATGTAGGGAACTAACACGTCTTTTGCCTTCAAGCTTCTCCAGAGAACTTCTGTAGGAACCTTGTTATACGTTTTTTCTAGGTTAATAAACACCATGTCCAGGTCTTTCTTCCTATCTCTGTAATGTTAAACCAACCTCCTAAAAATATGTATAGCTTCTATAGTAGAACGACCCAACATGAAACCAAACTAGTTGTCGGAAATGGACACCGTCATCCTCAACCTTGCTTCAACCACCCTATCCCATACTTTCATAGTATGACTCAGTAATTTGATACCCCTATAATTGTTACAACTCTAAATATCACCCTTGTTATTATATAGTGGGACCACCATACTCCACCTCTACTCATCTGGCATCCTCTTCGCCTTAAAAATAACATTCAACAACCTAGTCAACCACTAAAAACCTTCTTTCCCCACACACTTCCAAAATTCTACCGGAATCTCATCAGGACCGGTCACTTTGCCCCGACTCATCTTACTCATAGCTCCCATAACCTCCTCAACCTTGATATGTATGCGGTACCCAAAGTCACTGTGACTCTCGGAATGGTCCAATTCACCGAGCACAATATCCCGATCCCCTACTTGTTTAAGAAGTTTTTAAAAGTAAGCCGGCCATCTCCTCTTAATCTGGGAATCTTCCATAAATACTCTACCATCGTCGTCCTTGATGCATCTTACTCGGTCTAAATCTCGAGCTTTCCTCTCTCTCTCTCTCTCTCTCTCTCTCTCTATCTCTCTCCCTCCCCCCCCTCTCTCTCTCTCTCTCTCTCTCTCTCTCTCTCTCTCTGCTTGGCTAGCCTAAGTTTCTTCTCCCCTTATTTTCCCCTAGTTCCTCGTACATACGACTATAAGCCACAGTCTTAGCTTTCGTGACCACCAACTTTGCTTCCTTCCTAGTGTGATGACCCGGACCCGTTGTCTCATGATTTGCCACTCCGCTTCCCACATTTTATGCTTCTTAATGTTTCATTATCTGTATTTGGTGTGTTAGAGTTGATTTGGATTGGTTTTGGTAGGAAATGAGGCACTTAGTCTCTTTTAAGAAGGCTTAAATTGGGAAAGTCAACCGGACATTGCCTTACGAGTTAGAAGGCTCAGATGTGATTTCTGTTGATCTGGTTAGCTTTGGGAAGTGATTTGTGACTCAAGAGTGCGATCGGAATTGATTTTGGTGGTCCGGTGAAGAATTAGGCTTGAATTGGCGAAGTTAGAATTTTGGTGAATTCTGGTTGATAGGTGAGATTTTGATCCGAGGGTCGGAATGGAATTCCGAGAGTTGCAGTAGCTTCTTTATGTGATTTTTGATGTGTGTGCAAACTTTCAAGTCATTCAGACATCGATTGGTTGGTTTTTTTTATCAAATGCGAGTTTCGGAAGTTTTTGAAGAACTTAGGCTTGGATTTGATGTAATTTGATGGTTTTAGTGTTAACTATGGTGTTTTGATGATTGGAATAAGTCTGTATGATATATTGGGATATGTTGGTGCTTCTGGTTGAGGTCCGGGGGCCTCGGGGTGATTTCGGATGGTCAATCGGACCAATTTTGGCCTTTGAAGATTGTAGGTTTTTCCAGATTTTTGTTGCAGAGAAATAACCCTTCGCGATCGCATAAAGTTCAAGCGTTCACGAAGAAGGAATTTGGGGAGGCTGATGGATTACCCTACGTATTCGCGTGTGTGGGCCGCGTTCGCAAAGGGATAGCTAGTGGTGCTCCTCGTTCGCGTGGCAGTAGCCACGAACGCGTATAAGGAATTGAGCTTAGGGGGAGTTTGATCCTTCACGTTTGCACATGTGCTTTCGCGTTCGCATAATAAGCTGTGAGGAGGCTTCACGTTCACCGAACCTAGACCGCGATCACAGAGGGCATTTTTGGGTTGATGGAAATTTGATCATCGCGAACGCGAGAAAGGCCTCGCGTTCGCATAGAAGAAAAGGTCACCTGGGCAAACCTGTTTTTATAATATTTCATCCGCGAGTTTTAGTCATTTTTCCACCATTGTTGAGTATTTTGAGAGCTCTTTGGGACAAATTGAAGAGGGATTCAACGAGGATTGATTGGAGGTAAGTTCCTTGGCCTAAATACACGAGATTATGATAGATTTAACATGGAAATTGGTTGAAATTCACCAAAAAGCTTGAGTTTTTGATCTTTCAAATTGGGATTTGATAGGTCATTTGAGCTCGGATTTGGGAGCTCTTGATATGTATGGACTCGTGGCGAGACGAGGAATCCGGTAATGTGAGTTTTGTAATTTTTTGAGAAGTGGGCCCGGGGCTCGGGTTTTGCTAGTTTCGAGATTTTTATTATTTCTCGATTGTTTTCGATTGGGTATTGTTACCTTAGCATATTGTGATGTATTTAATCTATTTTTGGTTAGATGTGACGCGCGTGGAGGCCGATTTGAGGGGCAAAGGCATCGTGAGCTAGAGATTTCGCCGGTTTGAGGTGAGCAATACTTGTAAATGATACCTTGAGGGTTTGAAACCCCGGATTTGCACATCATAGTGCTGTATTGAGGTGAATTGCACGCCGGATATGAGTGTGGAGTTGAGAACCGTTGGGGATTGTGACTTGGTCCATCCCAGTTGTTGATTTTTATCGCGTATTTGACTGAAACTTCTTGTTATCATCATAATTTGGGCTGATTGCCATGTTTGAGCTTGGTGCCAATTATGTGAATCCTTCAGGGATTGATATCACTATTTTCGCATTATTTTGCATATTATTTGATCTCGGTCCATGGTTTTAATATTGATTTGCAAACTCAGACAGTTTTCTAAGATTTGATAAGTTAAACAACATTTTATTGACGTTTTGAGCTGAGAACTATTATTTTAATATTTCCCAAGAGGCTTATGTGCATTTCTGGACTGAGCTTGGATCGGGCTGCGCACCACAGCAGTGTTATAGTGATTTCTAGATATATGGTTGGCTCGAGCTGCGCGCCGCAGTAGTACTGTATTGATATTGAGGCTGGGCCTGGTTGATACCATGAGATGGGTTGATTTTTGCGCTTGGGCTGTAGGAGCCCCTCCGGAGTCTGTACACACCCCCAGTGAGCGCCGTCGACGATAAATATATGGTTGTCTCGGACCCCATGCCGCAGTAGGTACCTGAGTGTACCGGTCATATGCATTGCATTGCACTCATGCATTGGTTTCTGTATGTATTACGTGTCATGGCATTCAGCACTCTCATTTCATTGGCATCCATGCTACTTCTTGAACTATTTACCAGATACCCCGGTGTTATTTGTTGATCGACTGCTGAGCCCGAAGGGCTGACTTATGTGCCGACTTGCACTAGTTATTTCACATTCATTTGCTTAACTATTGAAAATTATATTTTCAAAAGAGGTTTTAGCTGAGTCCAAATATTTTCTAAAGGATTTCATGGTTTTACTATTTTCACAAAGGGTTGTACTGCTCTATATAGCATAATGGAGTGCCTTACGTGATTTCTTGCTGCTCAGTTATTATTTACTTTTATTACTCACTGAGTTGGAGTACTCACTTTACTCCCTGCACCTCGCGTGCAGTTGTAGGTATTTGTTACCCGATAGCGGGTTTGAGCTGATTGACCATTTTGTTATTGTAGCTGAGCAACATGACCACCAGCGTTCGCGGCACCGGACGTTGTCCTTAGAATTTCCAGAATTTATTTTTTTATATTATTGGCCCTGTAGTTGTGTTCAGGTTTCTTTAGATGCTCATGACTTCTGACACCCCGGTCGAGTTGTGTTGGGTTGTAAATACTGGTTATTAGTGTCGTTAAGTTGTATTTATCTATTCATTCATGTTTAATAATTGTTAAAGAGATGGTTTGGGTTAGTTGGCTAACCTTGTCTTCAGAAGAGGCGCCATCAAGACCGGGCTTGGAAATTGGGTCTTGATAAGTTGGTATCAGAGCCTAGGTTACTAGGTCTCACGAGTCATGAGCAGGTTTAGTAGAGTCTCGCGGATCGGTAGGGAGATGTCTGTATTTATCCTTGAGAGGCTGCAAAACCTTTAGGAAAGCTTCACCTTCTTGGAATTCTTATCATGCGTACTTAATTCAGCTTGAGATATGACTCTTGAAATTCCTTCCACACGTCTGTATGCGCATGTGAGCGCTTAGTTTTAGATATGCCTCGATAGCCTGCGATTCCCCGATCAAGGGGCGAGATGTGATCTTCGTGAGTATGTTGGGCCAGTCTGGAGGACTTGAGGATGGATCTTTGCATATGGCTTGAGCACTAAGGGGCTGATTCTGTGAACAAGTGTTTTGAACTTATATGTTCGATATTGTCCTTATTAGCTGGAATGGCGGTTGGATATCATGTGTCGAGTATGTTAGTACTGCGAGATGTATTTATATGACTTGGTAGCGACGAAGAAGTCTGCTGGATAATAGATGAACTGTTAAGTGATTCGTCTCCTATTGTGATTTGATGTGTAGCCCGGATTATGGGCACGTGAAGAATATTTGTGTGTCTCCTAGTTGGAAAGTAAAGTGCAATTCGTATGGCAGTATGAGTTCAAACTCAGGAAGACTAAATTTACTGTGTAACGTATATGATGGTGGAAGGTATGCTGAAGTACTAAATTGAGGTGAAGCAGGTGGGTTATCTCCTACGGAGTGTTCTTAATTTGTATGATCCTTATTCGTATGTTAGAAGATCTCATGTGTAATTGAAGGGTACGTGTTGAAATTTGAGAATCCGGGTCGCTTAAAAGAGTGGACTCAACTAATGTGGGGGTAAATGCGAGATTTGTTGAGGATTACAGTACTAGATGATCTGTGTTTTCACAAAATAGTAGATGATTTGAGTTTAATCTCACTATGATATGGTGTCATCATTAGAGTAGAAGCATTATGAGTTATTGGGTGTGTCTTGATATATGGCTTCGAGCCAAGTTGGGGAGGTTGATGTTGATTAACTGATTGCACGGTTATGTACTGTGTTGGTTCCGATTTAAGGCATGCTGGCGAATTAGTTCTCGTCACGGAAATTGAGCCGAGGATGGCACGAGCGAAGCAAAATTTTGACAAAGGTTATATAGTGCTTCATAGATGTTAGAAAATAATAGGATGTCTTGAGCTGTTGTTGATAAAGAATGCTCAGTGTATATAGAAGGAAGATGGTTGTTTGTATTGGAATGAGATCATATTCTGCGATGTCAGAGTGCTAATAAGGCACGAGTGGTTCTGTTCGTTAAGTCATGTAATTTGCAGTTTGAATAAGAGTGAATGACTCTCGAGAATGGTTTTAATGTGTTCAAGATCCTACATGTAACAATCAGGTGTCTTAAGGTTGTGTATGTGGGTAGAGAATGTGTTTTCATTGGAAAAGGGTCAAGACTT
This sequence comes from Nicotiana glauca, assembly GCA_026770625.1. NCBI lineage: Eukaryota > Viridiplantae > Streptophyta > Magnoliopsida > Solanales > Solanaceae > Nicotiana > Nicotiana glauca. Next base: position 8,197 of record MU756168.1, on the reverse strand, counting down.
TTGGTATTTTTATGTTGATTATGGGATCTTACGTATCAGTGCTGGAAAGTAATGGTAACAAATTCAGATTCGCGGGAAGTTCTTCAAGTAAAGTATTCTGGAATATGGTATTTTTGGGAACATTTGAGAGAGTATTCGGTGGCTTATGGGTCTTGGGCAGTGTGGTCTTATGCTTGGGTCTCGTGTAGTGAGCCTGAGTTAAGAAACTGTGGTGCTACAGCAAGAGGGAATATTAAGTTGATGATGAATCAGAAAGGAAATTAGATAGATAGAATAGCTTGATAGTGGACCAAATCGGCATGGTAAGGATATGTTTAATTCTTCGTATGTGTTCGAGGTAATGAGCCCTTACAGGTATTCTGCAGTAAAGTTCTTGAGTTCTGATAGCTTGCTTATCCCGGTTGGGATAGAAGGATCCAGTCCTGGCAGTTTAGCTCGTGAAGATGGAATTGGGAGAGAGTTCTTGTTGGGTTTTACCGTGGTTTGGAGATGTATATATCTTTCTATGGGAATGCGAAGCATGGGATGTGTAATGATTTTCTTCCAAATGGGATCAGTGGTAGTTCTTGACTAGCTGAGTTACAGTTTAGTTCTGAAAAAAAGTTCATAAAATTCTTAGGCAACGGGTAGCCTCAGGTAATCAAGTAAATGGTACTGCTAATTGGAAGTGATTTGACGAGAGTATATGTCTCGGAAAAAGCATAATGTGATTGGACTGATGATACTTCAGTAGTATTGCGGCACTTTTTTGCCAGATCGATTGCTGATATCTGAGTTTATTTGATGGCACACGGGAGTTTTAAAATATCTTACGTGGAATGATTGGGTACTCGAGGTGTAATATGTAGTCATACTGCGGAATTTGGGATCAGGTACAGTGATTCGTGTGCTATATGGAGTTGGAGACTGGGAGTTCTTAGGTACAGACTATGTAGTGGTTGTGGATCGTATGTATTAGTACCGTTAGCCGTTATTGGGATTTGGAGGCCCGACTGGATCTTTCTTTGCTTGGTATATTAGATTTTGGATATGATATTGGGATGTAGACTGGTTGTCTCAGTATTGGGTTATTTTGGACTATTATGCTGTGGGCTATGTCGAAAAATGCCACAGGTTGCGTGGCAAGGTGCATCGGATTATATTCTAGCATAGTGGTTTGTATTCCAAAGACCAGCAGACGGTTGGGGAGGATTGCTTTTCGTAATTGGGCCTTCGTGGCTAATCTCAGTGCAGAGGTTTCTACCAGTGATTCTGTTCCAGTATTGAGGGGCTCTTTTTGGATGCATTCTTGTGGCCGGGCATGTCGCTGGGCGAGGTTGTGGATCTCGATATTGATTTGGTGTCGGGCACTGTACCGTACGGCTCTGGCAGGAGTTATGGTAGTGGAAGGAACAGTTTTAGGCTTCTTGGTATTGAGTTTGTTGGCAGCCCGATATGGCTATGTATTTGGCTTGAGTTAGCTTCGTTAGTCCCGAGTTGAATTGTTGAGGGATAAGTTAATTCGATCGTTATTGAACTTGTTAGTGATCTGGGAAGATCTATGAGTTGCTTTTTCTGTGCTGTGAGGTGTTATGATTTGTTGGATATGAGCACCTGTGGTACGGTTCTGTTGAGGATTCATAGAGAAAGTTGAGTGGGAACAGTAATTGAGTGTTGCTCGGTAAATGGAGTATTGGTTACTGTCACACCTCCTTTTTCACTCTAGCCTCTATTTATTTACACCCCGGATAGGGATATAATAAAAGGAAGGAGTTTTTCCAATTTAAGGACAGTCGGAACGGAATTAGTTTTTATTTTTCAGAGTCGCCACTTGGAAAAATAATGGTGTCCCAAGTCACCGGTTTAATCCCGAACTGAGGAAAGTTTTGACTCTGTATTACAGTCGTGAACCAGAAATACAGGTAAGGAATTCTGTTAACCCGAGAGAAGGTGTTAGGCACTCCCGAGTTCCGTGGTTCTAGCTTGGTCGCTCAACTATTATATTTGGCTAAAATATTTGATTTTAATACATGTTATCCCACTTGTGCAATTTTAGAATTAATTACCGCTTTTGTCAATTATTTTTATTTAAAGAAAGTGAACGTTGTTTAAGAATATGTTTTCGGATCACGTCGCATGAAATGCACCCGAATCCTTGACACAAGCTTATTCAACATTTTCGGATTTGGATTTGGGTCGCATGAAATGCACACCCATATTAGGAAGGTAAGATTAATAAAAATCGCGCCTAAAGCAACTAACGTGTTATTATCTTTTTGGAAGGGCCGTGAAATTTGCTAAAATGGTCCTTCCAAATCTAAATGTTTTATAACAATTAATTGAGGGCCCCGTGTATTTTGTTCTCAAACGAGGCTCATCTCATTTATTTTTAAAGGTCAAGCCTATAGTGTACTACATTTTTCTACTATTGTTTTTGCCTTATCAAAATAACGAATAATGCTGCCTAGTTATGGTTTGTATTTTTATTTTATTTACGTCCAGGCATTCATGTGATTTGGGCCTAGAAATCGGGCCAGCAAAAGGTAACGCACAGTTGTGCACAGGGCTCATCTTAGCCCAATTCGTATATACTGGTTTACGCACATGAGCATAAAGGGCTATGGCTACTGAATCTGGGCCCTTTTTGCCAGATCAAACCCATATTACCAGTGTAATCCAGAAAAAAAATAGACACAAATATAATTATTGAGCTACTAATGGATATACAAAGTTATTATAATAGCCTATTATCAGAATTTACCTAAGGCAATAATATTGAATTTCTATTCGAGTATTACCGTTTTGAACTTATTCAGATTAAAACACCTCTGTTATTAAACAATTCGTATATTAACTATCATCATTCACCGATTTGAACTATTGTTTATCAATTGAGACAGTACTTATTCAGATGCAGCGTTACATTATTGTTTTGTTCAACTGGAAAACATTAAACTAAAACTATAGTAAACGTATTCGAGTTGAAGCCTGAATTTCATTCATATTTAAATTCCTATTTTACATCATGCTATTGAGTTTTAACGTGAGTTTTATAACTGAACTAGTTTAAATGATTCAAGGCCACAAACGAAATTTAAATTTTAACTAACTCATACTTTTTTTCAAATGAATAATTGTTGATACAGAATTTAAGCTAACAAGTGCATTTCAATTACTTCTATTACATTTCCTGATTTAATAACAAATGAAGATCTGAAAATCTCAATCAAACAGGTTACAATAAATTTTCGAATCTATAATCTATATGATTTGTTTTCTATTGATCTGCTTCATGCGATTTCTACGTGATATCTAAACTAAACTACTTAAAACAGTCCATAGTCCAATTTATACGTATAACTTCTCCTAATGAATACAGTTGAGTCTATGTAGTTTTACATCTAGGAAATAAACAGAAAACTGAAACTAGTAAAACTAGTTGAACAATTTCATATCTTCAAATTTCCGATTACATCCTTGAATTTAGAAGTGTACCTGGAAAAAGGTGAAATAAGCTCAATGAGTCTAAGGCAAATAACCAGCAGATTCACAGCAATACACAGTAACCAGATTCGATACCAAAACTTAATAACCAAACAGCTTCTCAAGGAAAACTACAGAGCAAACAACTTCAACAACCAATATTGGATCAAATAAGCACAGAACAATAGACGAAACACCAGAACTCAAGGGATTTTCCTTGAGCTCGAACCAAAAACCAATAGAACAGTAGTAGTATTCTGAAATTTGAACTTTTTTAAAATTCTTTCAGAACCTTTTTGAACCCCCCAGAATTTCAAAACTTCTAATTTTTCAAACTTCCAAACTTTTCAGAACCTCCAACCTCTACAAATGTGGCCTAATGAAGCCTATTTATAGAACAAAATGGGAGGGAATTTTGAAATTAATATTTTAATTTTCCACCCCTTATCT
>MU756165.1:6714-18842 GCA_026770625.1 Nicotiana glauca | reverse complement strand
CCCCGAAAATTTCCGGCATTTTGAGTGTGTTTTCTTTTTTTATTATTTATTTAGTTTTTATTTGTTACTAGTAACCCCCTCCCTCTAATCCACCCCCGTTTCCCCAAACACCATTCTAGCCCAAACGCCTAATCCCATCTCACAATCACCAAACCCCCCATGACCACTCCTCACTCCTTCCCCCAAATTCCAGCACCCATGTCCCCATCCTCCTCTCACGACTTCTCCCCCAACAGGTATGCGCCCTAGTTTTTAGTTTTTCTTTCTTTTCTTCTTCTATTTTTCTCTTTTTAGTTTTAGAATTGTTGTGTGTTGTATTTCATGCCATTAGTGTAGTTGTTTTTTGTGATTTGGTGTTCCAACTTGGTGAAATATGTTGTGGGGTTAGTTTGGTGTAAGTGTTGGGTGGGGGGTACTTGATTTGAGTTATGTATGAGATTTTGTGGGAGGCCATTGTTGCTAGACAATAAGCCAAGAGTTATGAGAGCCTAATGCACACAAGGTGTTTGTGGAAAGGTCTCAATGAGCATGATTATGTAGTTGTGACTGATTTTGCGTGTGAAGTCTGAGTAACCGCATTAAGTCACACTATTTTTGTTGGGATGAGCTAATGTGTTCATGTTTTGCAGGTCTTATGGCACCATCGAAGAAGCGCCAAGCCACAGGTCCATCCTCAAGCCGCCAAAGAGCAGCCCCTGCCTATGACAATGGTAAATTTGTCTCCCCTGCGGCTCAGACCCATTTTACGGAGAAGGCCGCCAAAATGCCAATTTCGGAGAGGGGTATTGATCTCTGTTTGGTCCAAGCACGCTGCCCACATATTTATTCGGAGTTGATGGAGCGGGGTCTGCAGTTCTTCATTGATGATCCAGGGGAGGCTAATGTAATGGTCGTTCGAGAATTTTATGCCAATCTTCCTGATCATGTGGACAATGTGGTCACGGTGCGCCACAATGTAGTGGATGCCAACGTTGAGGCGATACGCACAACATATCAATTGCCCGACCCTCTGCCTGACAATACGGATTTTTATGAGTGGTCCAAACACCCAACAGACGCCAAGTGGAATCGCTTCTTTGACGCAATTTGTGTACCCGGAAGAATGGTAGAGTGGCTGGTCCACAGTAAGAAGTTCCACTCCTTCATTTTAACTACAGAGGCGAAGTGCTGGTTATATGTGATCAATAGTTGCCTCATCCCCTCCAAAAATACTGCGGAGGTGAATGGACCCCGCGCTTCATTGATTTGGTGTTTTGTCAAGGGTCTTCCCTTCGACATGGCCAAAGTGATTCACGACGAGATGTTTATCTGGTGCCCCCAACGCCAGTATGGTTTCTTTTTCCCCTCCTTGGTGACTAAGCTTTTCCGTCAAGTGCAGGTGCCCGAAAATATTCGTGTGGACGGGCTGGTAAAAAAGGACCATATGATCTGACATAGCAAGAACACCACGGGACCAGCCCCAGCGGTAGTGGCAGGAGGAGAGGATGAGAGTGGTTTTGATGCATCGTCGGAGGACACGGATGAACAAATGGAGGAGCCAGCACCAGCAGCACCGTCAGGAGCAGCGTCCTCTTCAGGAACTGCCAGGGTGTCCCGGTTCATTGCATTGGAGCAGGAGGTGGCTGGACTACGCTCACCAATGACTAAGTTGGGCACTCGTGTGGATGAGATAGCTGACCGACAAGTCAAGTCAGAAAAGAACTTCATGGGTTGGCTGCGAGCTTTGGGGCGTGCGTGCCACGTGAACCCCGAAACCATTTTCGACCAAGAGTGAAGCTCCAGGGAAGTCTCTTTACCTCATTGCTCTTTTTAAATTTAAGCCATGGGGACATGTCTTTATCTTTAAGTGTGGGATGGGGTACTTCGTTGTATGTCGTTGTATGTATGTATGTGTATGAATTGATTGTTAGGTTTTATCTTGTTTTGTGCTTTTTGACGTTGATAGTGTTGGTAGAAAGTAGGAATCATTAGTTTACAATAGATAGGTGGCTCTTCCCGATGACGGATCCCTTTCGACGGGGTTCTTGAGGGACTGAGTCGAGAAAAAAAAAATAAAACTGAAAAATTGTAGGCTCTTCCTGATGACGGATCTTTTAGACGATTTTCTTGAGTGAAATGAGTCTAGAGAAAACACCAAAAAGATTTTTTATTTTTTTTCTTTAGGTAGTGTAGCAACTCCCCCTTGGTTTTTCTTTAGGCCGCGGTTCTTTTCCAAGGGTTTAACTTGAACTGGGCATAGGTAGTTTTTATTTTTGTTTTCTTTTTGATTTATAGATTAGGATAATGGGCTACGAGCTATAAATTGAAAGAGAACCATAGCGTTGACACACCTGAACACTATAGACCCGAGAGTGTAACGCTTAGTCCTAATTGTTGAATCTCACTGAAGGTGCCTTAATTTGTATGTTTGTTACTGAATTGAATGCTCGTAACGGAGTGTCTTGATGAGTTGATCTGAATGAGTCATATGCCATGTGTGATGAGTATTTGTGTAGTCCATGTAGTGTACTTTGTGGCTAGAACTTGTCCGGTATGTGAGTTAAAGCGAAATCCTAGGTGATGCTCGGTTTGGAAAATGGTTTTAGGCTTTCTTTGACCTTTTTGAGCTTAATTGTTTATCATAAATAAAATTTGCCCCTAGCTAACCCTTTTGAGCCTTTAGCCTTTTGTTTGGCACCCGCATTACAAGCCTATACCCTTTTGTTCTTAATTGACATTGTTTTGATCCTTTTACCTCTTAAAGCACTTTAATTGTGAGAGGAGCAGTAAAAGAAGTAAGGAGGAAATTAGTGTGGGGTGGCTTTTGAGTGGAACCAATAAAAGGATGAATGGTGCACTTGTGTTGTAAACGAATACACAACTAGCGAAAATTAAGTGACAAGAAGAATAAACTGGAAAAAAAAGAGATGAACATATTGTGTCTTGTTCCAGCTAGTGGGTATGCATTAATAGAGTGCTTAAAGAAGAAGGGAGTATTTGTGTGATGATTATGTTTGTGAATGAGAAGTGGGTTAAAGAATTTGCGCTGAAAAATTGCTCATGTGATGTGTTAAATTTCTTAAGAGGTTGAGTCACTACTCCTAAATATATCCTACCCGTCCCTTAGCCCATATTACAACCATGAAAAAGTCCTAATTGATTTTGGGTCGAGCTAGCCTACATTAGTAGAGACTTACATTTCGGGCAAGCCTATGGTACCAATTGCATGCATGTGACTTCTTTTGTGAGAGTGAGTGCTTTCATTGATATATGTGGGTGTATGACTCAAATGTGTGTATCGAATTCAGTTTTGTTGATGTGATTGTGAGGGCATATGATTCGTGACGGAAAAGCAAGTCTTGATGTCTGTGTAGAGTACTTTGAGGAAGTGTGAATATTGCATGGCACTTGAGAGTCGGCTTTGAGGCTAGGATTGTTCACTGCTAGGCTTAATGTATGCACATTGTTCTAGGTGTAATGCGTTAGGGGAAATAGTTGAGTGAAGGATTCTATAGAGGGTATAGTTTGATTGCTTGAGGACTAACAATCAATTAAGTGTGGGGTGTTGATAATAGGCGAAATGTAGGTGATTTAGCTATTGTTTATGCTTCCGCTTAATTACATTTCAATGACATAATATGGTTAATTGATGAAAAAATAGGCTCTAATTGTGATTTGTATACATTGCAGGGTGAGGAGCTTATATGATGCTTTCAAAAGGCTATTGGAATGATTTATGAGCAAAAATGACTCCTCGGAGTTGAGTGCGTGCAAAGACAAGACGAAAAATTGGAAGAAGTCAAGCCCCAGGTGCGCGAAAGATGCGCATAGTTCGCACGTATTACAAGCCGAGGCAGAAAGGTGCGCGAAGACAGCGCGAAGGGCGCGCAAGTTCGCGCGGTGCCGATCCGAAAAAGAGCTAGTTGGGGGTAAACTTGGAAATCTGGAGAGAAACCCATTTAACCTATATAAAGTCAAGATCGCCCAAGGTCAAATCATCAAGGTTTTCATAGTATAGTGCAAGAAATCGAGAGGCAATAGGTAAAGAGGAGTTTGGACAATCAAGTTCTTCTGTTCTTCGCTTAGTATTTGCTATTTTGTGATGAAATTGAACCTAATTGTGATGCACACTAGCATCAGTATCTAAAACCCATTGTTCTGGGGTTGTGATTTAGCCATGAATATTGTCGTTCAATATTAACTTAACCTTGATTATAATTCATTCAAAAATGGTTGTTTCTTCAATTCTTTATTTAATTGCTTAATTGTCTGGCTAGTACTTAGGTTCTATTTACTATCTATGCTACACTTGGGAAAACCGTGTTTAGATTAGAGAAGAATTGAAGAAAGCATGATCTTAACCCTTAGGAGGAGCGGATTTGTGGTTAGGATAGGAATATACCTAATCACCGTACTTAATTTAATATCGTAATCTTAATGCGTTCTTAATAGATTAATTCCATAGGAATATATGCGTTAATCTATTGAGGATAGGTGAGTAGTACTTCGGGAGAAGGCTATGAGAGCATTTATCGATTAATTAACAACCATGAGTGAATTATATATAAAGGGATAGTTAATTAGAACACAATACGCTTGGTGAATCAATCACAACCATGAAATACTTGTCTCTACTGAATACATAACAATCAACTCGTTACTTGATAATTTAGTTGTTACTTAGAATTGTAGTTAGCATAATTAAACTCTTGAACTCGAATTTAGCTTGACGGAATAACAATATTGGTGTGTTAGTGAGTAGTTGATATAAGTCTCTGTGTGTTCGACACTCGACTTATCATTTTATTACTTGTACGACCACGTATACTTGCGTGTGCATTTGGGAGCAACAAGTTTTTGGTGCCGTTGCGGGGGACTTGAATATTAGCTACTTGCTAGTTTTTGCTTTAATTGCTTATTTCGTCTAGTCTAACGTTACTTGATTGTTGCTCGGATCTCAGGAACTTTGATTGAATACGTAGGGTCAGAAGCCAGGACCTAATTCAAGGCTTTGATACGGAACCTGAGAAAACATTTCACATGAGGTTGAGGGAAGCAAGGGACACGAATAATATCCAGGCACTTGTTCAATTTCCTGTGGACATGGCAGATGAGCAACCCATGGCTGTTCAGGAGGTGGCGATGCCCAGCATTGCTAATGTGACCTACAGTATAGTGAGGCCGAGGATCACTAGGCACTTTGAGCTGAAACAGAGCATGATCCAGATGCTTCATGCAAATGGGCAATTTATGGGTCTTCCACACGAGGATCCACAGCAACACATTCTGAACTTCTTAGAGATTAGTGATACTTATATCACTAACGGGGTTACTCCAGATTATGTGAGGCTCACACTTTTTCCATTCTCTCTATTGGGTGAGGCTAAGCGATGGCTAAGGCAGAACCAGCAAATTCCATTACATCATGGAATGATTTGGCAAGAAAATTTCTCGCAAGGTTCTTTCCTTCAGGAAAAACTGCAAAGATTAGAAGTGAGATAGTTGCCTTCAAACATAAAGTGGGAGAATCTTTATACTCGGCTTGGGAAAGGTTCAAGGGACTACTAAGAGACTGTCCTCATCACAATCAGACGAATGAAGTGCTAGCTCACACTTTCATAGAAGGATTATATTCTGAAACAAAGATCGTGGTAGATGCTGCAGCTGGGTGTCAAGTTTTGGAGAAAATCTTTGACGAGATATATGAATTACTGAACAAATTCTCCAAGAGTAATTCGGATTGGCAAGGAGAGATGGGAAGACACACAGTGCAAAAGTCTGCAGGGGTTCTTGAGTTAGATGCCATCTCAGCATTATCTGCGCAGATTGTTACGCTGGCCAATCAAGTCAACCAGATGAACTTGAATATCAGCAAGCAACAAGTTGTTCCAGTTAGTGGTTATGCATTAATAAAGGGCTTAAAGAAGAATAGAGTATTTGTGTGATGATTTTGTTTGTGAATGAGATGTGGGTTGAAGAATTTGCACTGAAAAATTTCTCATGTGATGTGTTAAAGTGCTTAGGAGGTTTAGTCACTACTCCTAAATATATCCTACCCGTCCCTTAGCCCACATTACAACCGTGAAAAAGTCCTAATTGATTTTGGGTCGAGCTAGCCTACATTAGTAGAGACTTACATTAAGGGCAAGCTTATGGTACCAATTGCATGCACGTGACTTATTTTGTGAGAGTGAGTGCTTTAATTGATATATGTTAGTGTATGACTCAAATATGTGGATTGAACTCAGTTTTGTTGATGTGATTGTGAGGGCATATGATTCATGACGGAAAAACAAGTCTTGATGTATGTGTAGAGTACTTTGAGGAAGTGTGAATATTGCATGGCACTTGAGAGTCGGCTTTGAGACTAGGATTGTTCACTGCTAGGCATAATATATACACATTGTTCTAGGTGTAATGTGTTAGGGGAAATGGTTGAGTGAAGGATTCTATAGAGGGTATATTTTGATTGCTCGAGGACTAGCAATGAATTAAGTGTGGGGTGTTGATAATAGGCAAAATCTAGATGATTTAACTATTGTTTATGCTTCCTCTTAATTACATTTCAATGACATAATATGGTTAATTGATGAAAAAATAGGCTCTAATTGTGATTTGTATACATTACAAGGTGAGGAGCTTATATGATGCTTTCAAAAGGCTATTGGAATGATTTGTGAGTAAAAACGACCCCTCGGAGTTGAGTGCGTACAAGGACAAGACGAAAAATTGGAAGAAGTCAAGCCCCAGGTGTGTGAAGGACGCGCGAAGGTGCGCGAAGACCGCGCGAGTTCGCGCGGTGCTAATCCGGAAAAGAGCTAGTTGGGGGTAAAATTGAAAATCTGGAGAGAAACCCACTTAACCTATATAAAGTCAAGCTCGCCCAAGGTCAAATCATCAAGGTTTTCATAGTATAGTGCAAGAAATCGAGAGGCAAGAGGCAAGGAGGAGTTTGGACAATCAAGTTCTTCTTTTCTTCGCTTAGTATTTGCTATTTTGTGATGAAATTGAACCTAATTGTGATGCACACTAGCATGAGTCGCTAAAACCCATTGTTCTGGGGTTGTGATTTAGCCATGAATATTGTCGTTCAATATTAACTTAACCTTGATTATAATTCATTCAAATATTACGATATTTAATTAAGCACGGTGATTAGGTATATTTCTATCCTAACCCCAAATCTGCTCCCCCTAAGGGTTAAGATCATGCTCTCTTTAATTTTTATCTAATCTAAACACAACTTTCCCAAGCATAGCATAGATAGTAAATAGAACCTATCATACCTCCTTTTGGCGCGCCCCCTTTTCGAGGGAGTGTATAAAGGAGTTTTTCCAATTTAAGTGACAATATTCGAAACGAGATTATTTCATTTATTTCAGAGTCGCCACTTGGAATAAATTAAGGTGTCCCAAGTCACCGATTTATTTAAATCCCGAATCGAGGAAATTTCAACTTTCCAAATGAAGTCTGCGAATCAGAAATTCTAAGTAAGGAATTCTGTTGACCCGGGGGAAGGTATTAGGCGCCCCCGAATCCCGTGGTTCCAGCGCGGTCGCTTAAACTATTGTAAATGGAAAAAATATCTGATTTTAATACATATTATAACCTATGTGCTTTTGTTCAATTTCAAACCGCTTTATTCCGCTAAATTTGTATATTTAAATTTCAAAACAAAACCGGCCCAGTTGCAATGTAGACTCGGGAACCCTAACGGATTTGCGAATCAAGCTTGGGCCTGGGTCATTTATTTCGACCCGAGAGCCTATAACACTTGACGTGGGCCGTTGCGCCCAGTGACGCTTCAAAACTAGTAAAATAACTTCCGACGAAGTGTTTTCATATTATGCTACAAAAGGACTATCGGGCGATTTGATTATATGTGAACCTCATTTGTTCTAGTCACTTTATACAAATGTGTGTCGTTCAAATAGAATTAAAGTGTGTCCATGGTTTCCTTACGTTTCCGGATTAGTACCAACTCAAATTGAATTAATCCTAACGACGTGTATAAGCAAGATACGGGAGTGCTTGGTTCACTACCGAATTGTTTTCTAGTTGGGTACATGGAGCAACGGTTAGAGGAAATGGCTATAACATTATTATGAAGCTTATTTCAAATGAGTACACATGCGAAAATTTTCTACTCCTAAACAGTCAAATGCCAATACTTAATACATATCGAGCTATTGAATTGGTTTCCAACTCAAGATATACTCGAGTTCTGTGCATCCAAGCTAATAATTAATTAAGACAACTATGCTTCCAACAATCCAAATTATCAGTACAACTATATTGTAATTGAAAACAATCCTAATTAAACTGTAATATCCCAAGCCTAACATAATTTGTTTAGATTGCAATTCAAAACAGCAAAGCTTAAGCCTTGATTTCATTTCATTATCACATAAAGGAAGCTGTATCAACACAGTCTCAGAAATGTGTACCTGAGATTTAACAAGAGAAATGAATGGGAGGAAGTCAGTAGCAGCTCGGAAATAGCAAACAAAACGATATAGCAGCACAGATTCCAGCAAGCAACTAGAACAACTAGTGACACAATAGTGGACCGCCTAGTAGTAGATTTGCAATCCTAGCAATAGGCTAAACCAAACAGGGGAATTTAAGGCAACCAAGCAACAATTTCAGAAGACCAGACAGCAACAATAACAAGCCCAAGTAGCTCAACAAAAACCTTCAGATGCCCTTGGACACTCAAGTAGAGAAACAGAAACAGAGAAAATGCTCAACTGTTTCTGATCTCGAGAGCTGTGTAACAATGTTACAGGGATTCGAGTTGCCTAAAACTGACTTTAAATCTTTTAACTAATCCTTTCAAAGCCCTCTTCACTCTTTGAATGCTCAAAACTCTTGAACTCTTTTAGACAGATTTGTAAAGACCAAACAAGCTCTCAAAATGAATAAATCTCTTTTTTTTATATTCCAGAATGTATTCTTCCAGAAGGTATCTCGAAAATATAATCCAGAATGTCTATTTTCCCTCTCTGTATATCAGAATGTCCTCCAGAATGCCTTTCTATTCTAGAATCTCCCCCCTTCTATTTCAGACTGTATGTCTTATATAACCAAACTAAAAACTTTTCAGCCTGTTTAAAATATTTTAAAACTGACCAGCCATGTTATTCCCTCTGTTTTCCCACTTTAGCTTGTCTAAGTATGGGTTTTAATTATTAAACTAAACCTGAAGTTCAGAACTGGTGGAACACACTGCTGTCCAGCAGGTTCCACTAGTCTATCCCATGTGTATTGCACCCATTTGATCCTAAATGAAGCTGGTTTCTGACTCCCAACTTATTGTCTAAAACAGGCTATAATTCACACTGATAGACAGCCCCTTTCAATTAGTTTATTCATTAGTTTAAGGGTGCATTGAGTACCATTTAGTAGGCCAACTAAACTCTGCATTTATCACAGTTAAACAGCTATAACCAATTCAACCTCTAATTCAAACAGTGATTCAGACCAAACTTAGGCAGTATTGTCCAACACTGTTACATTATTCTAACAAAACAAGCCTATACAACTAATCGACGATATTTATTTAATCGATTACAACACATAATCGATAAAAAATAATCGACACACAACTCAGTGATTCATAATTTTGGGCAGAACAGGGGAAAACACGGAACTAATTATTCGACGATATCAATCGAAGCGAATATGTACACTATAACAACATATATTTGACAAACAATAAGAAGCAAACAAATTGACCAAATAAAAGGTATTTGAGAGAAGAACAGAAAAATTTGACAAAAAATCGAAAAAGATAAAAATGCTAACAGAACTGGATTAACAAACAAATAAATAAAGATAGAAGAAAAGAGAAGAAATACCTCAAAAATGAAAAATAAAAAACACACGGACTTGGACCATTTTGGACTCGAAATTTTTGAGGCTAAAAGGACTTTAATCGAGTGTTCTCAAGTGAGAACACTTCGACTAAAGCCCATTGAACCATCAAAAATCTTCAAAACAGGCCCGAAATTCTTCTAGGGTTCTTGGGGCTCAGGTTGGGGTTCAAATGGTTTGGGCTTGGTTCGAACCAAACCAGTGTTGGTTTGGTTACGAGGGAGGTCAGGGGATGACAGGGTGTGAGTTTGGAGCGGATTGGGGTACCTTAGGGTATGGCTCGAATCTTCGATCGAAGATTCGAGAGGCTGGAGGTTGATTCGAGGTAAGGGGCTTGTAGATTTGGGTTCAGGGTGCGATGGAGGCTCTGTGATGTTAAAATGGTGGTCACCGGCATCGTTACCGCCGGGTTTACGACGAAGGGGAGGGGTGGCAGCTATCTAGGGTTCTTGGGGTGTGTTTGGTTCGTCTCTGAGAGACGATGAAAAAAGGGGGGGGGGGGTCTGGGAATGAGACGAGTAACAGGTAGGAAATCTGGTATATTAAAAGGGTCCATTAATCTGAGCCGTTGGATCAAATGATCTGAACGGCTTGGATTAACTGATGGATAAGGAGACGGGGTCGTTTTGGTACAAAATGGGGTCGTTTGGTTTAATGAGGGGGCAGGTTGGATCGGGCTAAGAAGACGGGTCGAGGTCGGGTTAATGGGAGAGATGATCTTGACCGTTGGATAGATGAGATCCAACGGCTCAGGAGAGGCGTGACAGATACGACATCGTTCGGACATCGCATTAGCAGGTCTCTTGGACCGGGTAGAAAGGTTTACAATTGGGCCTGGACTTTGGTTGAAATGGGGCGGCCCATATCTGGTTTGCCTCTTTTTCTCTTCATTTTCCTTATCTCTTAATCAAAACTAAAATCCTAAATCACAAAAATACTAATTAATTCCTAATTGTAGAATTGAGTACTAAATGTAATATTTTTGTATTTTTAATTAATGCAAACAAATAAACATGCACACACAAATGCAAACAAATAAGAAAAAATAACAACAAAATCCACAAAAATTGAAAACAACAAAAAGACTATTTTATTTTGAATTTTGGGAGTAATTTTCTTGTAGGGCAAAAATCACGTGCTCACAGCAGCCCCTCTTTGCCCGGAAACGCGAAGAGTTTTCGCGCAAAGATAAATGAGCGGATACGAGCGATTTTTGCCCGTTCGAGCACTTCGTGTAAAGCATTTTGAAAGAATTTGACCGAGCCTTTGCTTCGGGAGGCCTCCTACATATCCTGGGCTAAACAGGAATCGGGTCAATGTAGTTCGGGAAGTTTTGGTAGCTGGGACTACCATGAAGCTGTGATCTTGCTGTTACTGCTATTGCTGTTGCCGTTACCGCTTACTGACCTCCTTATTACACCAAAAGGAAAAAGTCAAAGCTAAACATAGCTACGCCTACCAACTATGAGTTACAAGATTCCTATCTATAATTCTTTTGAAAACTTGATCTTGAGTCTTAGCTAATCTTGCTGTAGACTCCATCTGAATCTTGATGCTCGCAGGTTGTAGGTGCTTGTTTATTTCTGCAACATTGAGTGAAACAAGATTGGCGGGGCTTGTGACTTCAATCAGATTTCGATCAATCCGCACCTTTGTTTGCTGCAATATTCCATTTGTTTTTTTGTTCTTTTCTTCTTTTTTTATTATAGATTGAGATTCATCCCATCGGCCATCCCGCACCTTGTGTCTTAAGATCGACCTGCTTACGATAGCAAAACAAACAAACAAACAAAATTTTCTGCCCCAGTTTTCACTAGGAAAATTTCGTGAGTTAGTTGTGGCACATATCTAATTAAACAAATCAGGATTATGCAGGGAGATCCTTGGTTTTTTGGCCGGGACTTGGAAAGAAAAAGCTCCTTGGGTTATGCCAACGAGATCCTCAGTTTTTTGGCCGGGATTTGGAAATAACAAGCTCCTTGGGTTATGCCAGGGAGATCCTCGGTTTTTTGGCCGGGATTTGGAAAGAACAAGCTCCTTGGGTTATGCCAGGGAGATCCTCGGTTTTTTGGCCGGGATTTGAAAAAAAAAAGGCTCCTTGGGTTATGCCAGGGAGATCCTCGATTTTTTGGCTGGGATTTGGAAAGTACAAGCTCCTTCGGTTATGCTAGGGAGATCCTTGGTTTTTTAGCCGGGATTTGGAAAGAACAAGCTCCTTGGGTTATGCCAGGAAATCCTCGGTTTTTGGCCGGGATTTGGAAAGAACAAGCTCC
>MU756157.1:9872-21350 GCA_026770625.1 Nicotiana glauca | reverse complement strand
ATAATAAATCCACTGTTGATATGCATATTGAGAATAAATAACCGTTGGACCATTAGAGTGTGTCAAAGTTGACCATCTCGTCTCTACTCCTTCGGGATTAGGCGGGACACTCACTGAGTACACGTTGATTACGTACTCTCTGTGCATTTTTGTTGCACAGGTACATATACACTTCTAGCAGCCTACTGGCGTAGCAGCACGGATAACCCTGGGACTAGGTGAGCTGCAACTTGCGAGACAACCCGCAGCTAGTGTAGTTCATTTCTTTACTTTAATTATTTATTTCCTGTCCACTGTATTCCGGACAGAAGTTGTATTTTGTTTCACTTAACAGTAGTTGCTCATGCTCTTGTGACACCGGGTTCTGGGATAGTATTGAAAGATATAATTTAATTGTTAGTGTCAATTTGAATTGAAGCAAAAACCTCTTATTTATGAAAATTAAAGGAAATTTCTGGAATTTAATGTATTTTAAAGAGGATTTTAAGTTGGTAATGTAATTGGCTTGCCTGACAGCGGTGTCCGGTGCTACCACGACCCTTAGTGGATTTTGGGTCGTGACAAATACTTGTTAAAAATTCAAATTATAAAAATCCCCAACTCCGCTTAGTGAAATGACCAAAATCTCTCGGGCCCACGTGCTCGGATTCAAAAATTTTTTGAAGATAAGAATTATGCATGACCTTAGGAACTCAAATATATAATTTTCTCTAAATTCCATACCCAAAATCGTGGCTAAATTTCAAGAATATAGTTTCTAGGTCTTTCTACAAAAACTCCCAAATTTCTACCAATTTCATGCTCAAATCCGTACATAGTTGATGTATTTAACTCAAAAATAGAGGGGGGGGGGGATAACTTACCTTATCGTTGATGACGAAAATCCCCTCTTGAAGCTCCCTAAAATAGCCCATGCCAAATGAAAATGAGAGAAGAATGGCCAAAATCCGATTTTTAAAATAACCTTCTGCCTCCAGCTATTTCCGCTTCTGCGGAAATATTTCCACTTCTACGGTTCTGCTTTTGCGGACAATCCGCCACTTTTGTAGCTTCCCCTGGGCTTATCCTTTTCCACTTCTATGACATATCATCCGCAGATGCGGTCCTGCTTCTGCATAACCCTTACCGCATCTGCGGTCCTCCCTAGGCTGTCTATTCTCACTTCTGCGATCCACCGTCCGCAGATGCGGTCCCGCTTCTGCGGAACCTTGACCGCATCTGTGGCCCACGAGCCTTTGACCATAAACTGCTTCCGTGGCCCTCTTTTTGCTTCTGCAGCTACCCAACCACAGAAGCGGAAACACTAGCATTCAGATCCTTCAGCTATTCTTTAACTTCCGAATTTGATCCATTAGCCATTCGGAATTCACCCGAGGCCCCCAGGACCTCAACCAAACCTACCAACCAGTCCCAAAACACATTATAGACTTGCTTGATGCCTCAAATCATTTCAAACGAAGCTAAAACCACGAATCGACCTCCAATCTAAGCTTTATGAACTTTAGAATTTAAAACTTCTACTTTTGATGTTTAAACCTATCAAATCACGTCTGATTGACTTCAAATTTTGCACACAATTCATATTTGACATTATGGACTTACTCCAACTTTTATAATCAGAATCTGACCCCGATATCAAAAAAGTCAAACTCTCGATCAAACTTATCAAAAATTTTCAAATTTCTATCTTTAGCCAAATGGCTCCAAAATGACCTACGGATCTCCGAATTCACTTCTGATCGTGCTCCCATCTCCAAAATCACCATACAGAGCTTTTCCCTACTCAGAATCCCAAACGAACATCGATAACACTGAAATGCACTTCAAGCCAAACTTAAGAAATTTCTTACAAAATGTTAACTTCCACAATAGGCGCCAAAATGCTCTCGGGTTATCCAAAACCCAATCCGAGCATACGCCCAAGTTCAAAATCATTATACGAACCTGCTGGAACCTTTAGATCCCTATTCTGAGGTCGTTTACTCAAAATTCCAATCCTAGTTCATTCTTTCAACTTTAAGCTTTCGAAATAAGAATTCTATTTCCAAATCAACTATGGACTTCCCGAAATTCAATTCCGACGACGCGTACAAGTCATAATACCTGAAATGAAGCTGTTCATGGCCTCAGACTACTGAATGGAGCACTAGTACTCAAAACGACCGGTCGGGTTGTTACATTCTTTCCCACTTAAATATATGTTTGTCCACGAACGTGCTGAGAACTACACAGAAGTAGTCTGAAATCACTGTGTGACGACCCGACCTGTCATCTCATGTGTTGTTGCTCCATTTTCCCCATTTATTGCTTCTTCATATTTCATTATCGGTGTGGTGTGTTAGAGTTGATTTGGATTGATTTTGATAAAAAATGAGACACTTAGTCTCTTTAAGGAAAGCTTAAGTTAGAAAAGTCAATCGAATGTAGACTATTGAGTTAGAGGGCATGGATGTGATTTTCGGTGATTTTGTTTGTGACTTAAGAGCGTGATCGGAATTGAATTTGGAGGTCCGTTGTAGAATAAGGCTTCAATTGGCAAAGTTAGTATTTTGGCGAAATCCGGTTGATAGGTGAGATTTTGATCCAAGGGTCGGAATGGAATTCCGAGAGTTGCTGTAGCTTCCCTGGGTGATTTGGGATATGTGTGCAAATATTTAGGTCATTCGGATGTCGTTTGGTCGGGTTTTTGATCGAATGCGTGTTTCGGAAGTTCTTAAAGAACTTAGGCTTGAATCCGACGTGATTTGATGGTTTCAGTGTTGTTTGATGTGTTTTTGATGATTGGAACAAGTTTGAATGATGTTATGTGTTATGTTGGTGTTTTTGGTTGAGGTCCCGGGGGCCTCGGGGTGATTTCGGGTGGCTAACGGGATGAAATTTTGATTTGGAGCCTTCAAATGTTGCTGATATCTTGTATTCTCGCTGCTGCGAGTCTTGGACCACAGAAGCGGACCCGCTTAAGCGAGGGGTTGACTACAGAAGCGGTAAAGAGGCATGGGCACCTGGTTTTGCAGAAGCGCTTGTGTAGCTACAGAAGCGGACTCGCTTATGCGATGTTGTTACCGCAGAAGCAGTTACATCCAAGAAGTTGGACTTCCGCAGAAGCGGAAAGGAAGGGCGCTGAAGCTGTCCTGCAGAAGCGGGTTGGGGACCGCATAAGCAAAAGTGCTGGGCTGATTACTTAATATTTCCTCGGCGAGCTAGGAATTATTTTCCACCATTTTTTGCGAGCTTTGAGAGCTTTGAGGCGATTTTCGAAGAGAGATTCAAGGTAAAATGATTAGAGGTAAGTTCCTTGGCCTAAATACATGAGATTATGTTAGATTTAACATGGAAATTGGTTGAAATTCATTAAAAAGGGGTAAAGCTAGGGCTTGAGTTTTGATATTTCAAATTGGGATTTGATAGGTCATTTGAGCTCGGATTTAGGAGTTCTTGGTATGTATGGACTCGTGGCGAGACGAGGAATCCAGTAATGTGAGTTTTGTAATTTTTCGAGAAGTGGGCCTGGGGCTCGGGTTTTGCTAGTTTTGACATTTTTGCTATTTTTCGATTGGGTATTGTTCCCTTAGCATATTGTGATGCATTCGCTTTGATTTTGGTTAGATTCGTCGCGCGTGGAGGCCGGTTCGAGAAGAACAGGCATCGCGGGCTAGAGATTTTGCCGGTTCGAGGTGAGTAATGATAGTAAATGATAGTCTGAGGGTTTGAAACCCCAGATTTGCACATCATAGTGCTGTATTGAGGTGATTCGCACGCCGGATATGAGCGTAGAATAGAGCACCGTTGGGGATTGTGACTTGGTCCGTCCCGGTTGTTGATTTTTACCACGTATTTGGCTGAAACTACTTGTTATCATCATAATTTGGGCTGATTTCCATGTTTGGGCTTCGTTCCAACTATGTGAATCCTTCAGGGATTGATATCATTGTTTTCACATTATTTTGCACACTATTTGATCTCGGTCCAGTGTTTTAATATTGATTTACAAAAACTCGGCCATTTTTCTAAGATTTGAAAACTTAAAAGATATTTTGTTGACGTTTTTAGCTGAGGACTATTGTTTTAATATTGCCCAAGTGGCTTATGTGCATTTCTGGACTGAGCATGGATCGGGCTGCGTGCCGTAGCGGTACTATATTGATATTGAGGTCGAGGGCCTGGTTGATGCCACGAGATGGCTTGATTATTACGCTTGGGCTGTAGGAGCCCCTCCGTAGTCTATACACACCCCCAGTGAATGCCATCGACGATAAACACATGGTTGGCTCGAACTGCACGCCGTAGTGGGTACTTGAGGGTACAGGTCATGTGCATTGCATTGCATTCATGCATTGGTTCCTGTTTGTACTATGTGGCATGACTTTCAGCACTCTCATATCATTGGCAACAATGCTATTTCTTGCACTGTTACCAGATACCCTGGTGTTATTTGTTAATGGAGAGTTGTGCCCGAGGGGATGACTTTTGTGCGGACTTGCACTATCTGAGTATGCATTCATTTGCTTAATTGTTGGAAGTGGATATCTTCAAAAGAGGTTTTTAACTGAACCAGATATTTCTAAAGGATTTTTCACGGTTTTACTGTTTTCTCAAAGGGTTGTAAGGTCCTATATAACATGATGGAGTGCTCTTACGTGATTTCTTGCCGCTCAGTTATTATTTAATCATATTACTCACTGAGTTGGAGTACTCACTTTACTACCTGCACCTCACGTGCAGTTGCAGGTATTGTTCACTCGGTAGCGGGTTATTAGCGGATTGAAGGTATCACTATTGTAGCCGAGCAAGGTGACCGCCAGCGTTCACGGCACCAGACTTCTTCTTTTGAACTCCAAATTTTATTTTGTATATATTATTGGCCCTGTAGTGGTGTTCAGTCTTCTTTAGATGCTCCAGAATTGTGACACCCCGGTCGGGTTGTGTTGGGTTGTAAATATTCGTTATTAATGCCATTAAGTTGTATTCTCTATTCATTATGTTTAATAATTGTTAAATAGACAATTTGGGTTTGTTGGCTGGCCTTGTCTTCACAAGAGGTGCCATCACGACCGGGTTTGAAAGTTGGGTCGTGACAAGTTGGTATCAGAGCCTAGGTTACTAGGTCTCACGAGTCATGATCAAGTTTAGTAGAGTCTCGCGAATCGGTACAGGGACGTCTGTATTTATCCTCGAGAGGCTGCAGAACCTTTAGGAAACTTCACTTTTTTGGAATTCTTATCGTGCGTACTTGATTTAGCTTGAGATATAATTCTTGAAATTCTTTCCTCACGTCTGTATGCGCACATGAGCGCTCAGTATTATATGTGCCTTGATGGGTTGTGATTCCCCAGTCAAGGGGAGAGATGTGATCTTCATAAGTATGTTGGGCCAATCTACAGGACTTGAGGCTGGGTCTTTACCTGTGGCTTGAGCACCAAGGTGCTGATTGTGTGAGAAAATGTTTTGAACTTATATGTTCAGTATTGTCCTTATTAGCCAGAATGGCAGATAGATACCCATGTGATGAGTATGTTAGTGCTGCGAGATGTATCGGTACGACCTGGTGGTGACGAAGAAGTCTGCTGGATGATAGGTGACTGATAATTGCTCGATTCTGATTGTGATCTATTGTGTAGTCCGAGTTATGGGTGCATGAAGAATATTTTTGTATCTCCTAGTTGGGAAGTGAAGTGCATTACATGTGGTGGTATGAGTTCAGACTCAGGAAGACTAACGACTGTGTGACGTATATGATGGTGAGAGGTATGCTGAAGTACTAAATTGAGGCGAAGCAGGTGGGTTATCTCCTGCAGAGTGTTGTTATGTGGTATGGTCCTTATGTGTATGTTAGAAGATCTCATGTGTAGTTGAAGAGTACGTGTTGAAATTTGGTAATTCGGGTCGCTCAAGAGAGTGGAATCAACTGATGTGGGGATAAATGTGAGATTTGCAGAGGATTACAGTACTAGATGATCTGTGTTTTCATAACTTGTAAATGACTTGAGTTTAATCTCACTATGGTATTGTGGTATCGTTAGAGTAAAAGTGTTATGAGTTATTGAGTGTGTCTTGATGTATGGATTCGAGCCAAGTTAGGGAGATTGCTGTTGATTAGCTGATTGTAAGGTTATGTGCTATATTGGTCCCTTTTTGAGGTATGCTGGCGTTTAGTTTAGGTTGCAGAATTGAGCCGAGGATGGCGCAAGTGAAGAAAATTTTTGACAAAGGTTATATGGTACTTCGTAGATGTATGGAAATAATAGGATGTCTTGAGCTGTTGATGATAAAAAAATGCTCAGCGTATAGAGAAGGAAGATGTTTGTTTGTATTGGAATGAGATCATATCCTGCGGTGTCAGAGTGCTAATAAGGAACGAGTGGCTCTGTTCATTGAGTCAGGTAAATTACAGTTTGAATATGAAGTAACGACTCTCGAGAATTATTTTATTGTGTTCAAAATCCTACATGTAACAATGAGGTGTCTCAAGGTTGTGTATGTGGTCAGAGACTATGTATTCATCGGAGAATGTTGAGTCTTGTGGTATTTCTATGTTAATTATGGGATTCTACATATCGATATCTGGAAAGGAATGGTGACGGATTTAGATTCGCAGGAAGTTCTTCATAGTAGATTATTTTGGGAATGTTTGGCAAATGGATGTCAAGACAGCTTTCCTTAATGGAAGTCTTGATGAGTGCATCTATATGATGCAACCAGACGGTTTTATCGAAAGTGACAAAGAGCACATGTTGTGTAAGCTTAAAAGGTCCATTTATGGTCTAAAACAGGCATCTAGGGCATGGAACACTTGTTTTGATAAGGCGATTAAAACTTTTGGTTTTGATCAGTATCTTAATGAATCTTGTGTATACAAAAAGTGGGATGGAGACAAAGTGGCATTTTTGATTTTATATGTAGATGACATACTGCTCATAGGAAATAATGTGGGCATGTTGAGTTCAGTTAAGCAGTGGTTGTCCACACATTTCGATATGAAAGATTTGGGAGAAGCGGCTCATATCCTTGGGATCAAACTCTTGCGAGATCGCAAGAAAAGGATATTAGGCTTGTCCCAAGGTCTTTATATTGATACAATACTCTCCAGGTTTAGCATGCATGATTCCAAGAAAGGATTTCTTCCTTTTAGACATGGAATTTCTCTATCTAAAGATCAGTCTCCTAAGACCGATGAAGAGATAGAAAAGATGAAGGCGGTCCCTTATGCATCAGCTGTGGGGAGCCTCATGTATGCTATGTTATGCACTAGGCCTGATATCTGCTTTGCCGTTGGTGTTGTTAGCAGATTTCAGTCTAATCCTGGGAAAGAGCATTGGACAGCGGTTAAACATATAATCAAGTACCTGAAAAGGACTAGGGATTACATGTTGATCTACCATTCAGATGATCTTGTACCTATTGGGTATACTGATTCAGATTTCCAATCAGACAGAGATTCTAGAAAATCTACCTCAGGTAATGTGTTTACTCTTGGAGGTGGAGCCATAAGTTGGAGGAGTATCAAGCAAACTTGTGTTGCTGATTCCACCATGGAAGCCGAATATGTGGCAGCCTCTGAGGCAGCCAAAGAGGCAGTTTGGCTCGGTAGCTTCCTGAGGGAGTTGGGTGTGGTTCCCTCGATTCAAGCGCCAATTACGCTTTATTGTGATAATAGTGGTGCGGTTGCAAATTCAAAGGAGCCACGAAGCCATAAGAGGGCAAAGCACATTGAGCGTAAATATCATTTAATTCGTGATATAGTGCAAAGAGGGGATGTAGTAGTCACCAAGATTGCGTCGGAGAACAACTTGGCAGATCCGTTTACTAAGAGCTTACCACAGAAGACTTTTGATAGGCATGTAGACGGAATGGGTGTCAGAATTGTAGACGCATGGTTATGAGTCTAAGTGGGAGATTGTTAGGATATACTATAAACCATGCGTATTGTTATAGTATTCTTTATGGAACAATTGTTTATTTATTTATTCAATTCAATAAAGTTTTATTTTAAATAGATCATGTATTCGTTTGTGTGTCCATTGCTTATATAGTAGATGATTTAGTGTATAGAGTTTAGCTTATACACGGAAGATTAAATCATCGGTTCTTATAAGTCATAAAGTTTATGTTCACAATCTAATGATGGAATTGGACAAGCCATCGGAATGGTTGTAGCACAAGACCAAATATAATTTATCTTGATTATGGGAATGGTCTAATTTCAACTTCTTGTGCTAGTACATTTTGTATGTATTGAACGGATCAAGTAGAGATAAGTATTTTATACTGACTTTATAAAATAATTTCTCTAGTCCATTTAATGTACTTATACTCTTAATCCTGATATAATTATTATTAGCTGTGTATGTCACTTGTTGTTTTGATTTATTAAAAGGCGAGATTCTTTCGCGAGTCAATAAGCCTGGTAAATTGGATAACAATGATATACATTGGCGAAGTAATAATTAGTTGATGGAATCCATGTCTCGATTTTGAGATTGATGATACTCCTTTATGAAAGCTTATTAGTTTTCATGTGTAAACCCGGCCGGTGGATTTTGTATCCGACACATGAAATAAGTTAAGTGTAAGTCTAAAGGAAGTAATCAATAAATTAAATAGTCAGTAATTTAATTTGATTGATTAGTATCTGAATCTTAACATGGGGAGTTAAATAAGGTTTTATGGAAGAATTTCGAAATTGAACTAAGGAGTGCAATTACGAATTTTTAGTGGAATAATTCGTAGTTTATTATGATGGAAATTAATTTCAGAATTTCGAAATTAATATCATAATAGGAAGCCTTGTTAATTAAATTCTGTGGTCCCTACTGTGCCTAAATAATAGGAAATAGTGGAAACTGTTACTTAGTGGAAAAGAAAACGTGGAAACCGTCCCTTAGTGGGAGAAGGAAACCTAATAGGTTTTGAAAACGGTTTTGACCTAAAAAACGCAGCTATATATATGGATATAGGGGCTGGACGTTTTTTGATTATTCTGATTTCGGTTTCTACTAGAATTTTGCCCACCCAAAATTCTCTATTTCGGTTATTGTTTGGGTAACACAGTAGAAGACTGTGGAAATCTGCTGGTGCGTTTTCAACTGAGGAACTGGAGAACGACATAGATTTGTTGTGTTTACGCTTCAAGAGGTAATCCTAAAATCTTCATACATGCTAGTTGTTTAGATTACACGTGAATAAGATTCTGTTATTGCTTCCGCTGTGGTATATATTCCATCAGACATGACATCACATACTAGGCATTTTTGTATTAGATATATGCACAAATGCAAATAATTAATCAAATTTTGCTTTAACGTCTAATACATGTGTGTCACTTTACCTATACGTGAAAATATTTTGACATATAAAATAGTAAAACATTAGTCCTCGTATATAATAGCAGGGAACAATTAAACTTCACTCCTTTTGCATAAATTAATTATTCTATATTTTATATTGTTTCAAAGCTATTTTTTTTTTAAAGTGAAGCTTTTTTCTCGACGCTTATCAACACTGTTTTTTTTTTTTTGTTAAAGTTGATCATCCGTTTAATTATCTAAATAATCACGTTAAACTTAATGGAGATACTTAAATTGGGGTACCTAGGTATTATGTAAAAGAAATTAGGAGAAATATGGTAATTATATAGCAAATACAAGAGAAATTGGATTTATATTGTGTTCTTTCTAACGCATAATGAGAAATATTATTGAATTAAGAGTTCTATTCGATAACTAAATTTGCCAGAAGAATGAAGTTTGTTGTTGCTTCCTCATAACTTAAGTTTAATTATAATTGCATTTCAACTAAATTACTTAAAAATACCAAAATTAGACAAAAATAAGAAATATGTATATTCTTTCATAACTGAAACAAGGGGATGCAACAATTGTATAATATTTTTGTGATTAATATTTGGAGGTTTAAATTTTAATCTTTTCTTGAGAAATTTTCAAAAGGATGTGATTTAAAACAAGACATACTAATTTGAAAAAGTGCAGATATTAAATGCTTCAAGACATACGCTATATAATACACGTGAATTAACCATCAATTTTCATTTTTTTAAATCTTTAAAACTAAATTTAAAATTACAAGGCTAATATAGTTTGTTGATATTTAATCACTTGTCTAATAAATATGTTTTTTTAAACAATGAACTTCTTCCCATTATTAAAGTTTCAAGTGTATCTATAAATTAGTAGTTTTAAATATCATAGTCAACCAAAAATCGTCTTTATAAATTATAACTTTGTGTTTTATGTTCGATATTATAAAATAAATTGACTTAACTTTAGCATATTTATTTTTAAAATTTTATAAAAAATAATAGTATAGTCCTTTTTTGACTAAACAAAAGGCGCATTTTTCTAAATTAAAATCGATCTTTATTCTCAATCGTTATAAATTGATATTGATCGAATTTTAGTATATCCATCTTTAAAATCTTATAAAAATAATGGTATAATTTCTTATTGGCTAAACAATTTTGGTTAGAGTAAAACAAAAACCAACTTGACATAAAACAACAATAACAACTCAGTAAAATCTCCCAAGTGGGGTATGGAGAGGATAAAAATATGCGTAAACATTACCCCTACCTGGGAGGGGTAGAGAAGATATTTCCAAAAGACCTTCTGCTCAAGAAGATGAAAACCGACAATAGAATCTGTGACAACAACAAAAATCAGAAAAATAATATAAGCATCCAACTTGACATAAAGAAGGGAAAAAAGGTATCCATCTTACCTATAATGCTATTTTTCTTGTTCATATTTAAATAGCTTATATCCCCTCGGATTGAAAAAAAAAATAGTGTCATTTAAGATCAGGGACGAAGCTACATGCGTTAAAGGATGGTCAATCGACCAATATTTGCCTAAAAATTAAACTGTATATATAGGCAAAATATTATGTTTTTTAGAGGTATATAATATATACTGAACACCTTTTGTCGAAGAACTTTTTTTAACTTTTTTTATGTTTGAACACTCTTGAGAAAATTCATGACTTTACTTTAAGATAACTAAGAGAACATATAAAGAGTAACTGAGAAGATATAAATTTAAATAACCAATATTATAAGTAAAATTTAAGTTATAGGTATATCTAAATTAGGAGTTTACACTAGGGGTATACATAGGTCGGGTTGGTTCGTATTTTATAATTACCAAAACAAACCAATTGTGTCGGGTTATTAAATCTAAAGACCAAACCAAACCAATAAACTCGGATTTTTTACTCTCAGATTTTCTCGGGTTTTCTCGAATTTTCGGGTTATTCGGATTTTTTCGGGTAAAATCTTAGTAGAACAAAACATATAAAATTATGCTTAAAATATTTCTTTAATCCTAGTAAGATACAACTATATAAAGTATTTTCCAAAAAAAATAATACAAAATATGAAATGTGTCATGGCAGTATCCTAAAATATTCAATAATAAAGAAAATAAAATTATGTAATATAAATATTGCTAATTAAAAAGTCATAAT